>OY748304.1:17204998-17340650 GCA_963556515.1 Nudaria mundana
ATGACACTTTCTATATGAGGAACAAATGTTAACTTCCGATCTAAGATTACGCCCAGATCCTTTATATGATCTACCTCTTGAATCTTTTCATTGCCTTTATAATAGTCACAATTCAAGAGACGGACCTTTCTAGAGAATTTAATATGAAAGCACTTTTTAATGTTAAGTTGCATTTCATTTTGATCGCACCATTCGAGCAATTTGTTTATGTCACCTTGGTGTAAGCGGGCGTCGTCCCAGGTTTCTACAATTCTACCAAACTTTAAATCATCTGCATACTTACAGTTTCTAGAATAACAAAAACAGTTTGGCATGCGAACCTTGAGGTACACTGGATGTAACTGTTCGAGTACTGGACTCAAAGCCGTTAATGACTACCGAGAAAGTACGATCCAGTAAGTATGACTATAACCATCCCAGCAAGGTGCCAGTGATGCCGTACATGGATAATTTTTGAATGAGAAATTCATGTGGAACCCTGTCGAAGGCCTTACTAAAATCGCTGTAGATTACGTGGAATTGTTTTCCGGAGTCCATAGCTTCCACTAGTGTCTCTGAAAATGCAGCTAAAGGAGGATGGGCATTTTGGTCTATCGGCGGCCATTGATGAAATTAGTGTCAAATGAAAGTACTGATAGGTAGGAACAACTTTTTCTATCGACGTTTCATTGTATTCCATTTAGTTTAGAAAATAATGAAATACGAAATAAAGTAATTCCATAGAACAATATCGTAACAATTATTTACCATTTGTGGGTAGGCACGCGCGCGCAGTCCTTCGATTACGCTTGCGTCGCTGTGTGTATTTGTTTGTTGTGCGCTTCCCATTGACATTCCATTATCCCAAGCAATTGCTCATTATTATTGCAGTTGTATAAGTGGAAGGCGCACAATCGGTTGCTGCGCACACGTTATGTGTGTAGTGTGGTATCTGGGATGGGCTAGACATCAAGACGAGGATATTTTATTACAGGCATCAGAACTCAGTGCTATTATTGGGTTCACTATCCATTTGCATAAAAAAATAACCATAAAATAGTTTGGCATATGGTAATGTAGACTAATGATATTTATGCATAATGTTTTTATCCATAGCAAATTTAGCATATTTGTCTAAATCATAAATAAAATTAGCATAATCATATTTAAGCATAAAATTTATAAGCATAGCTTTATAAAGGCATAACCGTATCAAACTATAATGAATATAGTCATAATCATCTTATGCAGAATAAGTAACTATGTAAAATAATTAAAAGGCGGCTTAGGGGTGGCCCAAGGGCCACCCCCGCCGCACCTAAACCTACTTTGACACTATATAATCTAGAAAATATTGGTTAAAGTAACTTTTTTATTTTTATTAATTTCATTAATTTATACCTATTCAATTTTAGTAATATTTACTATTAGGCGACTGTACACTATGCCTAAAAACATTGTGCAAATTATAACTATGCATAAATATATTAGACCTAAATATAATTATGCCACGGTACAAATGCTGCTAAAAATCAATTATGACCAAGTATAATTATGCCAAAAAAAGTATGCCAAATTCATTGTGCCAAACCATTTTAGGATTACATATATTATGTTAACGAAAGGTATCCCATGGATACATTAATACATAAAGGACGTTATCATTATTATTATTTTTGGCGATGTTTGGTCATAGTGGTAAAAATAATTGTATTTTTAATGAAATCTACAGGTCATTTTATTTTATTTCCTTATTTTTAAGACTTAATCTTAGATAAAATACGCTAAATCACAGGCTGACATATCTAAAAATAAAAATGTATTTAATTCTATTATTAATTACACCACCGATATAAAACTTCTTGAGAGTGATTGTAGGGTGATAGTACACCAAAAATAAAAAAAATTGTTCCTGGCCACTGATAGACCAAGCGCCGTACAATTTTGCCTATTCTCCTTTGTGCTAGTAGATCTTGATTTAACAAAACCATGCTGGCTGGCACTAATGTACCGATTGAAATGTCTACTTATAAACGGACACACTTGAGATTCGAAGACTTTAGCAAATGTACAATATCGAGATAAGGCGGTAATTAGACACAACATCGTCCTTATCTGACTTATGTATGGGAACTATTTTAGCTTTCTTCCATTCTTGGGGAAACATTCCTGTGGACAGTGATTTGTTAAAAATTGTCAAAAGGGATGTAACCAAATAATTAGCACATGTCACGATAAAAATGGGTGGAATACCATCTGGGCCCGCGCCCTTTCCACAGTCCAGACTATTTAATTTTGCTAATAAACTGTCATACTGTATTACGGGGCGTGTCAATTCTAAACTTAAATTGTTCATATTTGTTAAGTAACTAGACGTTTTAACTACGTCCGTGCAATTCGGGGTAGTATAAACCGATGAAAAATATGTCGCGAACATTTCACATAATTATACTTGTCCCATCCGAAGCTGTGTCGTGACCATTTGTTATTGATATTGGGTAGGAACCTGAGCGACCTCGTTTTGATTTTACGTAAGACCAAAAATGCTTTACATTTTTTTTAAATGTTTTCCTCTAACCTTTCAATATACTGAGAGTGGCAAGAGTTAATAAGAGAAGAATCTCTTACTGACGATTTTAAGTTCCAGCTCGTCTCGGGGGTTTCCATATTTTTTTACTCGACATCTCAGTTTGTACTTCTCTTTTAACGTCTTAATCAAGGGAGGGCTAAACCATGGAGGGTAATGACTACGCTTTTGCACATGTCTTGGTACAAATGATTCAAAGGCCTTTCTGATAATATTATAAAACATATTGACCATTTCGTCCACGTTAGCCGTAGAGTTAAAAATCTCTGTCCAGTTCAATTGTGATAAATGTTTGCGAATCAGATCATAGTCTGCTTTGTAATAATTATAAGTACTAATACTGTTATTATACCCAAGTTTAACTTCATGAGCTATTGGGATGCTAATTTCTAAGGGAGGATGCAGTTTATTCACTTACTTAACGCTCAGAGGAGCCAACGACTCTGAGACAGAAGTTGATAGTGTATTTGTTGAAACAAGATCCAGAATGCGTCCCTGACAATTCACTATACGATTATGTTTCATGAGACCATTTAAACTTAAGAAGTCAATGAGTGGTTGTCCTTTACTTGGTACAAGATAACCATTACCTTTGTCATTCATCATATTCCAGTTCTTTCAAATTAAAGTCATATATACAAGTAGACATTTCAGTTCGTTCTTTAATAGCGTTACAATTATCTAGAAAATGTTTCAACATTGTACTCTGCAGGGTGACGGTAAATACACCGCGCAGAAAGCCAATCGACGTACAGATCGAGTTGTAGGCACATCTAAGGCAACCCAAATATCCTCACACTGACTATCCCAACCGGAAACGCGCTCCGATTTTATATTTTTTTTAACGGTGAGTAATGACCCTCCCCCCTCCAACGAGCTATGAAAACCTGTGTCTACCCGATCTCGTCTGTAAACCTTGTATCTGTCGTCAAAAAGCTCACTACTTAGGACACCTCCATTCAACCATGCCTCTGTAAGTACCACTATATCATAGCTTTCACCACACACCTGGTTTTAAAACCCGTGAGATTTGGTTCGCAAACCACGAGTATTTTGATAGTAAATTCTTAGTTGATCGAATTTTAAAAATTATTAACCAATACAATATTTAAAAAAAACTTAAAAATAAAAAGTAACTATAAAAAAAAAAAGCACTAATCTAGGACAATTTATCCAAAGTACTAGTATTCTTGACTAAAATGTATTCAGCGTCATCAGCCTTCCTAAGAAAATTTTTTTATATAGGAAACACACAGATTTCGGTACAAACGTATGTTTCATCACACAAAGTTAGTCCCGATCGGGAATCGAACCCGAGACTCCGGCGGCGTCGAAAGCGGATGCCGTACTGACCACGCCACCGAGTCAGTCAGATAAGACAAAGTTTTAACGTGTTCATGTAAAATTTTACTAAGCACCATAGTACTTACATACAGAGATATTACCTTTACCTGTTTTCGGGAAAGGGTCGACAGAGGCATGTTATACACCCACATATTTTTAAGTCCAAGACGCCCAGGACTTTAATTGGCTGTGCCATTGCGGCTTGCACGTAAGATTTTGTTGCCTTTCATCAACATTTCATCGCAAGGCAACGGTTTTAAATTTTTTTTCAAAATTACAATTTAGCTGCTACTTTTTATTAGATTCATTCGGGTTGTTAGATGTAAGTCATGTTCGGCTTTAGTTATGTTCTACCCTTCGTCATAAAATTGTCAAGTTCACTTTTTGTCATTTTCAGATTTTGTCATATTCTGATTTTGTCATATTCTGCTTTCGTCATATTCAGCTTTCGTCATATTCTGCTTTCGTCATGTTATGCTTTTGTCATATTGCGATTAAGTCATGTTCTTCCAGTTCTGTCGGGGTCGATGCCGCGCTGCTGTTAATCTTGTACAGTATACCTAATAAGGAACCGGCAACGCATTGGCAAACCAAATGGTGTCGTTGATGTCCATGGACGTCGGTGACAACTTACCATCAGGCGAACCGCCTGTCAGGTTACCCTCTGTTCCATAAAAAAAGAAGTATATTAATCAAAACACAACCAGTTATCTTATAATTTATGTTTTATTCATATAATTAATACGAGTAGTTCTCCAAAATTTACATTCACTTGAATATAATCTAAGGCCTAACATGACATCCATGTAACAACCCGATTTGTGTTAACAGTAAGTATAAAAAGTAAAGTTTTAACTCAAAAATACCAATAATAGTAATAAGAAATAGAAAAGGAATTTCAAAGTCTGCCATTGTGAAGACTATTGCTGCATTGTTAGTAAAAAGGTTTTCATACTTGTCACTAATGAACATCACTTATTAAAATATAGCGATTATCGACTAAACATGAATGATATGACTAAACATGAATATGACTAAAGGATAACATGACCAAATTGAAACATGACTAAAACATAATATGACTTACGCAAACTGTAATTATGGCTATACAAGAACATGACCAAATCAGAATATGACCAAGGGTAGAACATGACTAAAGCCGAACAACAACTAAATTCCATAACATAGGGAGCATCTTATTTAGCCGGTTCGTCAATTGTTGTGTTGTATTGTATTGTCTATGGTTGCACGGGGTCAGTTGTATACTGTTATTTTATTTATTAATATTATTATATTTGATACATGTGGTGCACATTTTTATTAGTTCAGTTTATTTGCAATATGATCTATTTATTTATTTATTTAATGTATATTCTCTATTTATTATCATACTATATTTTTTTGCATTGTTTATTTTAGTTTTAATTTGTGGGAGGGGGGCGCCATCTCGTCATTAGGCCCTCTCTAAAAAACAGCGCTGTCCAACACCATCAAGCTGAGGGTGGGCCTAGTTTTTACACAGATAAGGCACAAGGTGGTTGCACTGGCGCGGTTCACGGGTACCTTCACAAAGGCACTTCTCACTCACTATATTTTATTTTGTTTTATGCTTGTTTTTTTAAATGTTTTGTTTTTGTGTAGGTACTTACCCTGTATTTCTCTGTATTTCTGTGTGGAAATTAAAAGCATTTTCTTTCTTTCTTTCTTTCTATGAACATGACTTCCATCTAACAACCCTTCATATTTTGTTACCTACATCTTTACTCTAAGTATAGTTGCCATGCGTTGACACCTTAATGTGGTTGAGGATATTGCTACTTTTTCGTTCTACCGACTTACCAAGACACCACCAGCCCAAGACATGTATAATATGTATAATTTTGTGATCACTATCACGACTTACGGCGTCGTCAGAGCGCCATCTACCGGTAGTTGAGGAACGTTCCTCCTGGAAAGGAATCAGTCGCTGGTTCGAGTCCAGCCCAAGGCTTTAGTTTTTGTGATTCATATTGTAAAATTATATGTATAAGGAAAAGTTAGCATACTTCACTGCGTGTATTATTATTAATTATCAATCAATAATCAATCAATTTCATTTATTCCGTTTAGGCACATAAAGAGCACATATGAATGTCAAAATTTTACAATTTTGTCAAGTAATATTATAAAAATACTAAATTAAGTAAGTACATAAATAACTATTACAAAATGATTCTTTCGCTGGTTCGGTAAGTTGGTTCTCCTGAGACTCTTCTGGTCTCTACCAGCAAGAAACTCAGGTAGATTATCCGTTTTATTTTTTAATATTGTTTTGTTTACATTGTTACAATTAGTTTATATTGTATTATACGAGTGGCCAACAACAGAAGATTAGGGTGACCATACATTTTTATCATTAAGATATTCGTCTACATTATAGTAGCCTTTCATCATCAAACATGTTTTAACTACTATTTTAAACTTATTAAGAGGCATGTCAACCAAATCCTGAGGAATTTTATTATAAATTTTTATACATTTGCCTACAAAGGAATTACCAACTGTATGAAGTCTAATTTTTGTCATTGCCAGTTTTTTTTTTTTCTTGTATTAAAATTATGGTTATCGGAAATTTTTTTGAAGAGATCTATGTTCTTCCGTACATATAAGATATTGTCGTAAACATATTGAGAAGCAACTGTTAAAATATTAATTTCTTTAAATAGTTCTTTCAGCGAGTCACGGGGTCCGAGTCTATAGATTGCTCGTATAGCTCGTTTCTGTAATATGAATATTGTCTCAATATCGGCAGCTGAGCCCCACAGCAGCAGACCATATGACATAACGCTATGAAAGTAGCTAAAATAAACTAATCGTGCCGTTTTTTCGTCAGTCAGTGACCTTATCTTTCTAACCGCAAAGGCAGCTGAGCTAAGTCTTCCTGCCAAGGCTGTGATATGAGATGTGACAAATTGTCGTATTAAATATATAGATTGATATTGCTACCAACCGCAAACTTTTAAGTTTGTTTTCATTTATTCTTTATTGTACACATACGAAAAAATAGCACACATCGATAATAATATTAATAATATTCACAAAGGCGTGCTTAAGTCAATCGATGACTTTTCTTCCAGCAAACCCAAAGTTATATAGAAAAAAGATTTAACATGGGAGAAAGGAGACGCAAACACCGCGTTACACACTAACTTAGAAGAGAAAATACAAATACAAATAATAAATCAATACGTAACATACAATCTAACTAAACAAATACACAAAAAAAACACTTCTGGTCTACTAATAGGCAGGTGTACCACCTGCAAGTTGGGACCCTCTCTCAATCTATTAGAGTGATTATAGGATCACTCTGTAATAGAAAACACAAGACCTCAGCTAACTGGTTACCTCAATAGTAATAAATCTAAGAAAGTTTAAATAAATGAACAATCAATTCCGTCTAGAATGTTCAATTTTCAACGGCAAAAGAAAATAGAAATTCCGTAATAATCCCGTCTTTTAATACAAAAACGTAAATCTTTTCCAATAAATGTGAGGAAAAAATAACAGTTTGATACTTGCCAGACTGGTCTGGTAACATTGAAATTACTCTTAAGTACCATTTATACAAGATTTATACTTAAATCTTGTAAATTTTACGAGCAAACAATTTACTTTTTAGTATAAAGAATACTAGAACTGGACAGGTTCAAATCAATAAGCGTAGGTGTTTAGTATCCCAATGAGAACAGCTCACTGAACAGGAAACTTGTTTCAGTATTCACTGAATAATATTACTATGTTAAAATATGTTCAACAAACAAATGCAGAATCATCCGCATTCATTATAACCTGCATATACTGAGTTCACACGCCGATTCGTACAAAAAAAAAACAATAAAAACAATAAATTTTTCTTATACAACGTTAGTATGAAAAGCACCAAAACTCATAATCTACGATGCAACAAGTAACAACCCGCCCAGAGGCGAGGGGCGGGCGGATCCTCATCGCTTCAGTAACGTCGCGACCATGGCTACGGACGGACGCACAAAGCGTTCCCAGTCTATATGTGCTCCCGCCTCCGCGAGTATGGAAGCCCTCGCGGCTCCTATGGAAACAACTCCAGCCCCTCGACGCAGACCGGCTGCGAGGTCCCAATCCGCCAGAATTACTGGCGGCAGATCTGTCAGACATCGTCGTCAACAACAACATCAACAGTTAGACAGAGAAACTAGGGCTCGGTACAGTTCTGAACCACGACTAGCTGAAGCTGAAACTCCACCGCAAGTGCGACGTCAAGCGTCAGCCAGACGCAGACCACCGCCTGGACAACATATCCAACCACGTAGATCTAATGCATTTCTTGACGTACCACGTAACTCGCACCAGCAGCAAGAAGAAGAACCAGATGAAGACTCTTACAGGCTCCGAACATTCAACATCACGCAGAAAGGAGGTCAGTGCTAAACTCCACGTTCGTTCACCCAACGCTATATTTACACGAATGTTACTGTAACATCTTTTTTTAATTCTACTTCGAAATTCAAATCTTGGCAGACGGCCTGCAATGTCTTTTCGCGACGAGGTTTTAAGTGGTGAAAATTCGCGGTGAAATCCGGAAGAATGGAACGGAGCGTCTGTATTCGGTAAAAAAAATATAGTTTAAAAAGCGAACGTTAATATTTTTTGTGTCATATCGTGAATCATTTTGGGTTGAGTTTACGAGGCCATTATAAATCAGCTAAACAAGAACGCTTCAGTTTACTTTTGAGGTAAAAATAAATGTGTGCGTATGACGTGAACATGCAAAAGTATACGTTCTCTTGAAAGTTTAACACGTGAAACGCTCCGATAGGAAAGCTACAATCATGGTTGGAATACAAAGAGCATCCGACGTCACTGCGGGTTGAATCAAAGGCGGTGTGTCAGTTAAACGTCAAAGTGAGCGCGGTTAAATGATTGTAATCTTACCCTCGCCTATTATATTATTGACTATTGTTTATTGAAATGGCAACGTTTTCGTAAATACCGAAGGACTCGTGTTTATTTAACACTAACCTACGGGCCCCTACCTCGAAGAATAGTCGAATTGAGAACCTCTTCCTTTTTGGAAGTGAAAATCTATTTATTTAGAAGTATTATTAAAGTGTGACTACCTCGGTGGCACAATGGTACTATGTACGGACTGCCACACTCGAGGTCTCGGGTTCGATTCCCGGGTCTGGTGGATAATGTAAATAATTCTCTTTAGAATTTTATCTAGATAATCAGAGTCTGGAACTTGTGCCCGGTAAATGGCAATAGGCTCGCCCCCTATTACACGGGACCTAACATAGCTGGCGAGATGTGGGTGTGTTTGCACACCTCTACCTACCCCTTCGGGGAAAAAGGCGTGATGCTATGTTATGTTATTATTAAAGTGTTTACTATTATTATTAAAGTGTAATTCTTCATTAAATTTTTAGAAAATGAGAATATTGTAATCTATACTACTATTATAAAGAGGAAAGGTTTGTATTTTTGTGTGTATGTTTGTAATGAATAAACTCAAAAACTACAGTGCCGATTTCAAAAATTCTTTCACCATTGGAAAGCTACATTTACCCTGACTAATATAGGCTACTTGTTATCCCGATAATGTGTTCCCACGGGAACCGGGAACGAGTAAACTAAAACTCAGAGCGATAGCTGCCTTTTAACCGATTTCTAAAAAGAACCCATTTAAATTTGTCGTCACATTCCGACAATTATTTGGTCCAATTCCGGTAAAATGTTAGACGTGTTTTGTATAGTAGATATCGTTAAAAACGTTTGATCGATGCTACTCAGCATTTAGAGAGAGTATCACTATACAACGCAGCCAGAATACTTGGAAACTTCTAATAATTAAATTATTTGTACAAGAAAATTTTAGCCTTATAGATGATTTCAAATTTAATTAGGTTCGTTTCATCTCTTCCACCAGCCTGCAAAAAAATAACATGAAACATTAAATTGCCTGATTAAATATTTTTGAATTTGAATTACTACAATACTAAAGGAAGACTGCGGCTTTGCTCGCTTGACAAATTAAATTATACACTAAAATGTTCCTCGAGAACCACTGTATCGCTTGGACAAAACCGCATCAAAATCCGTTGCGTAGTTTTAAAGATCTAAGCATAGATAGTGACAGCGAGACAGCGGGACGCGACCTTGTTTTATACAATGTTAAGATTAGTTAGTAGCTTTGCAAAGTTTTCCTCAACAACTAGATGGTGTATACTTACGAGCCATCATTTTCGTCACGGATATTATAATTAGTAACTTTTTTGTTTTTGGCTTTTATAATGCAAGTTAAATTACGAAGTGAACAGCTGACTATTATTAAGCTTAAAACACACTGGTCCTTCACATACGACGTATGCCCGCGACGTGGGCAACAGCGTCACACTGCACTGGTCCTACGTCTTACGACGTCTGACGTTTACATTATCTACGCGCTATTACACTTTAAACGTGAGTGACAGCGTCGTACGCGTGGGATAGCATGGTAACACTCGAATCTGGCGCGGTGACGCGTAAGACGTAAGTCAGCGTGGGGAACCACCAGTGTGTTCGTTACCATACAAATTGTATAGATGATCCTGTTCAGATGACATAACGCGTGGTGTACGTCGCATGTGAAGGATGAGTTTGCCCGTCCCTTAAATCTACGTAGGTGTGTTTAATATAATGATGTAACATCGCAATTTTAAATACAGAACCTTTCGCTAAAAAACCAGTTTAAACATTGTTTCTTATCTTCTGTTGTACGTTTCATTAAACTCATTTTTATTAGGCACCACTTCGGAATTTGATGTTCACTTCCTATTCCGAAATAGCACTGAAAATGGTCTGTACAAAATGTACCTAATCTGAAAAAATATAGCCCCAAATAAAACTCTGATTGTATCAACGGAGCACCATAAAATCCATTTCGCGGTCTTTTTATTACCTACTTGACCTTTGGACAAGATGTATAATTTAAAAAAAAGTTGTATCCATTTTAACAGGCTTTTTTACTGGTAGTTTATGGTCAGCATTTGAATACACGTTTTTGAGAAAAAAGATCGTGTAATTTTTTTATTCAGCTAGGATTTGTTTTTGAATTTAGAATGATATGTAATTAGATCTAAGTTGTTAATTTTAGGCGAAATGCAGCCGAGTTCTGCTTATCCATTTGGAGAATCAGGTGTGATTCAATGTATTTATGTACCTATACTTAAATTGATCCAGGGTATGGTCAATCTATGTGGCAATTTTGATCTAAATTACTTCAATACTTGTGTATACCTAAGAATAATATCGTAGGACTACCTACATAATGGGCGGGAACATTTGATGCAGAAATTTTACTATATTTTATTTACTGTTACCTAATTAAACCAAAATGGTATTATCGTCTTCTTTGCTCATTTATTCTTCGTCATGATTCTTTAAGCAGGTCAACATTAATAAGTTATAAAAAAACCGAACACAAAATTTAAAAGCGTTCAATTTTTTTTTTTAATTGTCTCTCAAGTGAATTGGGACTTGTGGCCTACATTCCGTGATCATTCCGCCAACGAATAAAAAGGGAAATGTTAAAATCTTGTACAATTTATTTGCTATAATTAAAATTACTGTTGTAACTTATTATGCATTGATATTATTGATTTAAATAAATATTACTTTATAATGCGAAAATTTGAGCTTGGTTTCATATAAAGTAAGCAATAAATTATCTAAAATACTCGCTTTTGGCGGGCTTACGTCAAATAAAACCGCTGGGCGCCACTGGAAATACCTGCTTGTAACCAGAGACGCCCGGCAACGGACGTTAGAGCGGCCGCGGACTAGGGCCGCGGGATTAAAAAAAATAAAACTCGTATTGCTTAAAGAGCTTACGGTGGCGTAGATACCCAGGTTTTTTTCTTTGTAGATATATATTATGAGAACCAGACCATACTTTTTCTGATTTAAATGACGTAACAAAATAAAAAGTTTGTTTTATTTTCGATTTTGTACACTTAAAGCTAATGAAAGATTTTGTTGCTAGATAACTAAAAATTATTAAACTTCTAAATACATATGTAATTACCCACAGTTTTTTTTATGTAAGAATTTCCCGCCCGAAAAAAGAAAAAAACCATTTACCTTTCACCATACCCTTTTCAAGCGGTCGATATTATCAAATACGTTATTGCGATAAACTATTTTTTGTCCCTTTCTTTCCGCAACTGTATTAATGTGATGTTTCAGTCGCACTTCATCTAGTTAGTGACAGTGGGAGATAAGATTACCTACATATCTACATGTCATCACGAATTCACGACTAAGTTATATCCCCGAAGGGATAGATTTAGGTGCATTAAATAACCACACTTTAAAAATTATTTCACTAATGTGTAGCTATTAAATACATTTTGGCTTTATCACGGTACCTAATGTGTCCCGTGGGAATTTTGTAACGAGAAACGGGTGAAGCCGCAGTTATAATAAATAAATATGGTTAGGAAAATTCACACAACGCCATCTGATTCTAGTCTCAAAGTACTCGATAAACCTAGATAAACTGATATAAATACTTAGATACATTTTTTTTTGTAAATACAAACATATTAAACATCCAGACATCGGTACAAACGTGTATGTCATCACACAAAGTTTCTCCGGACCGGGATCTAACCCAAGAGTCCGGCGTCGAAAGTGGGTGAAGCAGTCATTTAGCACATTAAATAGTTCAACTTGTCACTCATTAAATAGTTCAACGCTCTCAAGTCTCAAAATCAGGACCAATAACTTTCAAATCAAATATGGCGCGTCTTCATAATAATTAAATTTATCGTGGCGTCTAAAATTGGTAAAGTTCAGGACCCAATTATGTAGAATCGAGGGTAAAGTAAGGGATGAAATTTGATGAACGTGCAACAATAGGCAGTTTGACTTCAAATAAATATACTTACAACACTAGACATCCTTGGCACAGACGTTCGTCGAGAGCTCAATAATTGAGTGGAGCGAAGCGGAGCTCAATCTTAGGCGACAAGTGTAAATCGTTTGTGTGCCAACTCCTCCGAAACAGCTCGACCGATTTTGACCAAATTTGGCATGCTTGTCGACATCATACACGGATGCACTCCCGTGTATGATGTCGACCAGCATGCCAATTTCTGAAATCATGAAAATAGAGCTGACCACGCAGGAATAATCACCGAAAATGTCCTGGACATCACCGAAAAACCAGATGATTAAATGGTTGCCATGGAAACACGTGCGTCAACAATGAAAATAGTTTTTTTTTTCATTCGATTAATTAATTTATGTGTTCGATTCTGACTGATATGTAATAAAAACATTTGCTCCGCTCAACATTTGGAATTAGCAGCATGCATTGCATACCTAGTAAAAACTACATTGAGAGATTTATTGGGCTAGCTTCGCGGAAACTAGGAATACTAAATAAGGTAAAGCGATTCTTTACACCGCACCAGAGGTGTCTGCTGTACAAAACGCGGATTAGACCCTGCGTGAAATACTGCTCCCACCTCTGGGAAACGCGAAGTATTTGCTGGACGCACTCGACGCTATGCAGCGACGGGCTATCCGTATTATAGATTGTCCGGAAGTAACGGGAAGTCTAGAGCCGCTAGCCCAGCGCCGAACAATTGTTTCCTTGGCCGCGTTCTACCGTATTTACCACGGTCAGTGTTCTGAAGAGCTCTTCAACCTGATCCCACCAACTCCCTCCCGATCCCGAACAACGCGTGCCGGGCAGAGATGTCACTCTCATATCCTGGAAACTGTCTTCGCGAGAACCAAGCGCTTTAAACGTTCGTGTCTCTGCCGAACGATGGTGGCTTGGAACGCCCTGCCTGCGCACGTGTTTCCTCCCACATATAACCCTGGGTTCTTTAAGCGAAGCGTGAAGAGGCACATTACTAGGTCGTCAAGTTAAGGGCGACTCTAGTATTCCTGTGTACTATGAGTCGCCCACAATCGCCAGACGTCGCCACAGCTTACCATCAGGCGGTGGCGTCAATTTGTCAACCTAAATATATATTAAAAAACACAGATGTCGGAAAGTGCCAAGTGCGAGTCGGACACGCGCACAAAGGGTTCCGTATCAAAACGACATAAAAATCACGTTTGTTATAAATGAGCCCCTTTAAATATTTATTATATTCTGTTTTATTTGTGAAAATTTCAACTTTCTAACTGTTACGGTTCATGAGATACAGCCTGGAGACAAACGGACGGACGGACAGCGAAATCTCAGTAATAGGGTTACCGCTTTACCCTTTGGGTACGGAACCCTAAAAATTAAACGTTAAAGTATGGAGTGTCATGTATAATTAATTCATCTTTAGGGTCGGTTCAATATAAAATATTTATTAGTTACATAACATGTAATCTCGTGAAAACCGTAATTTTCAAAATATATTTTTATTGCAATCGATCTTTTAAGACCTAGTCCGAGACGCCCAGGACTTTATTTGGATGTGCCTTACCAGCTGGCACGTAAGATTTTGTTGCCTTTCTTTAACATTTCATCGCAAGGCAACGGGTTTCAAATTAGTATTTCAAAATTACAATACAGCTGCTACTTTTTATTAAATTATTCGGCCATTTTAAACATATCCCATTACTTATAAATGTGCCTGGTGACCGCAATGGGCTTGCCCCCTATTACATGGGACTAAAAATACTGGCAAATTGTGGGTGTGTAATGCACCTCTGCCTACCCCTTCGGGGATATAGGTGTGATATGTGTGTGTGTGTGTAGATATTATGTTAACAATAGACAAATAAAGTCAATGCTCTATGTTCGCTACAGCCAGTAACACTATAGTTACGCTAACATATTTATTTGGCTGACATGATTGCTTACTTCGCTCACTGTCTGTTGGCTGATTACCCGTCCTATAACCCATTACTGCCCATAGATATGTGGTTTGCAAACAGAACTACACTATGTGGCTCTTAACATTGTTTGTTGGTTTTTGGAATAAAAGACAGGAGCTCGTAATAATACGTGTCGTGTATTTCAGTCGGCCATGTTACAAAGTGAAGGAAGAAGGAAGTGAACATAGACAAGACAATATTGATATAATCTAAGCATAGACTAAACTAGGCTATGGCTTACAAGCTAATATAATATTATGACATCTTCCCTTTAACTTTATTATAACTTATATTTTAGATTCTTATATAAAAATAACAAAACGCATTTTAGTGTTTTGACACGAGACAATTTGACGTTTTATAAGATTCTGACAGTTGACATAATTTGACGTTGTCAATTCGACGATTGTTTCTAAATGTAAACAAACAATGGTTTACAACATTTTAGTTTACTAATTAATTACTTATAACTAAGTACATGACAATGAATACGAAATAATGTTTATAAGACTGTGTCTATAAGACGTTGTGGTTGCCTTATCTCTCTTCCTGAACTAGAATATTTCTTAATTGGTTGACTGCTAGTACGTTGAGGAGATTGACTATGAGAAATTTTAGAGTAATCATTTGTATAACAAGGAGTATAACTGATATAAGTTTGATTGGAACTGACTGGTTGAGTGTGAAAATTATTAGTCTGTGTGTTATGTGAATGAAAAGAATATTGAGACTTTTGTCTAAGTGTTATGTATTGTCTATTGCGACGATATGTACCAAATTTACTTTTTATGATATACGACCTAGGTTCCGGACCAACTTGTTGTATAATACCTGGAAACCAAGACGATTGTGGATGTTTTTGAAACATAACATGACTATTTACCTCCAAGGGTTTAAGATCTTTGGAATTTTTGTTGTAATACTCTTTCATCTTATGTAAATTTTGATTATTGACTTGTTTAAGATGTCTATAGTTACACAATTTTGGTTTTAAAAGTTTTTCTACTATAGGTAGCTTTGTACGAAGTCTACGTGACATGGAAAGTTGTGCTGGTGAACATAAATTGTTTTTGGGAGTATTGCGATATTGCAATAATGCTAAATATGGATCAGTATTATCAAGTAAACATTTTCTAAGCATATTTTTAATTATGCCTACTGTCCGTTCTACCATACCATTTGAGCGGCTGTGATAGGGACTGGAAGTGACATGGTGAATATTCCAATCTTGTGTGAAATCATGAAAAGATTTGGAATTCATCGGTGGACCATTATCTGACATTAATGTATGGGGAATACCATGACGAGCAAATATTGATTTTAGCTTGGTTATGACTTGGTCTGCACTGTAACCATTACTTAAAATTGCTATCTCAACATATTTTGAGAAATAATCGACTACAATTAAGTATGTATGCTTGTTGAACTCAAAGAAATCTATACCAACCTTATGCCAAGGAATGTATTTGTAATCATGTGGTAATAGACTTTCTTTAGTGTTACTCTTTCTTAAAGTGAGACAAATTTCACAATTACTGATGTAATTATCTATATCTTGACTAATATTAGGCCAGTAAATTGTATGTCTTGCCAAATTTCTACAACTATTCAAGCCTTGATGACCTTCATGTAATAGTTTTAAGAAATCTTTTCTTAAAGAAATAGGTATATGACCATATTGTGTTTTTATTAAGTAACTGTCTTATGTTTGATGTTTCTTTTGATAAATCTTTTATGAATGAGCCAAGAAAATTAATCATGCCCAGGAATCTCTGGACATCTGTGACATTCTTAGGCTGTGGCATGTTGCATATTGAATTTACTTTAGATGGATCTACAGACACTCCATTTCTATTGAATATAAAACCTAAATACTTGACTTCACTTTGACAAATGTTACATTTATTACTATTAAATGTTAGACCTATATCTTTTGCACGACAAAGAACTTTTTCTAGGATTTGATCATGTTCTTGAATGGTTTTAGCATGTATAAGAAAGTCGTCCATCATTATTTTAATGCCTTGTATGTCACCAAACCGGGAAATCATTTCTTTATGAAAGATTTCTGGAGATGCATTGACACCAAACGGTAGCCTTAAAAAACGAAATCTGCCATAGGGGCTTATAAAAGTACATAGTTTGGATGATTCTTCATCTAAGACAAGATTCCAAAAGCCTGACTTAGCGTCTAAATTTGAAAAATAACATGAACCATTTAGTTCTGCTTTAATTTCATCAATATGTGGAAATGGGTAATGTGAACGTTTAATAGCTTTATTTAACTTACGTGGATCTAAACATAATCTAATGCTTCCATCCTTTTTAGAGACAATTACCATAGAGTTGACCCAATCAGTTGGTTCATCAACTCGAGCAATAATACCAGTGACTTCTAACTTATTAAGTTCTGCCTTGACTTTATCCTGTAATTTAAAAGGAATTTTTCTACTTGCGTCTACCGACGGCTTGACATTTTCGTTGAGAGTTAAATGACATTCATAGTTTTTAAGAGCTCCTATTCCATTAAAAACCTTACTATATTTCTTTAGTATTGACAGACTGTTTGACTCTGCAGGGACTTTGTGACACATTGACTGTGATATGACTTGACTTTGACTGTTAGACTGACTTGACATTGACTGTATATTGTTGTTCTGGCTATGCTGACTAAGTGTGTAGTTTGGACTGTGTTTAGATATGTTTTCATCAAAGGTTACTGACTGTATTCTTTTTATGACTTTTAACTGTTGACAAGACTGTCTACCCAGAATATTTTTGCAATCTAACTGTGTAATATGGAAACACAAGTTGTATGATTTGTCATTATACTTACATGGTAATGTACAATAACCGATTGTAGGTATACTTTGACCTGTAAATGTTGTCAAGTTAAATGGTGTTTGTATAAGATTTATCTCTTGCAACGCTAGTTTTTCAAATGCTTTCTTAGACATCAAATTCACATCTGCACCTGAATCAATAAGTAAGCAAACAGATTGACTACAGATACTTAGGGTTATTGACCATTGGTTACTACATTTTACAGAATTACATTGATAAACAGCACCTAGAAAAGCTTGATCATCATTAGAAAAATCTTCTTGCACATAATTAACATATTTTTGCTTGGACTTACACATCTTTGAATAATGATTAAGTTTTTGACAGAAATTACATTTTGCACCAAGAGCAGGACATTTAAAACAATGTGTTTGACCACACTTTGGACACATTGAGTTATTCATAGACTGATTGTTACCTTTATAACCATTGGGACTGCTATAACTCGATGAATGGGATGTATTGTATGACTGGTTAGGATTGTACCTTGACTGTTGACTGTGACTCTGACTTCTTGATTGACGATCCTGTGACTGCGGATTATACCTTGATTGTTGACTGTGACTCTGAATTCTTGATTGACGATCCTGTGACTGCGGATTACACCTTGATTGTTGACTACGACTATGATTTCTTGACTGATTTCTTGACTGACGATGTTGTGAATGACTTCTACTGGACTGTTGACTACTTCTGTTATGTATACTATCTATACTAGCTACAGATGAATTGGGATTTGTGCCTGATAATATTTGAACTTCTTTCCGGGACGATTCTAGTGACTTAGCAATATTTATAGTGGCATCTAAAGTGGTAGGTAATTCTTGCAAAATTTTCTCTTTAATGTATTGATTCTGATCATTTAGATTCCAACTAAATATATCTTTTAGTAAATCGTCTTGCAATTCACCAAAATTACACTGATGGGCTATATTTTTGAGATCTGTTATATAACTGTCCAGCTGTTCATTTTGCAGTTGCTTTCTGTTAAAAAGTTTATGCCTTATCATGGTTATATTGACTTTTGGGCTGAAATAACCTGCAAATCTGTCGATCAACACTTGTAGCTTGACTGTTTCGACATCTAGTTTGAAAGAATAAAATATGTGAAGGCAATCTGGTCCTATATAATGTAATAAAAGTGCAACTTGCCTATCTTCGCTTTCTTGATCATATTTAAATGCTTTGAGATATATTTTGAATTTGGTGATCCAATTTTTCCACGTGAGCGGCATGTTGGATGCATGAACGTCCATGTGCTTGAGGCGACCCGACGACATTGAAGATTCGTCCATTTTTTTCTTTTGGTTGATCCAGTTCTTCCTAAGACACGCCAGTTAACACCACACCTGATGTTTGTTGGTTTTTGGAATAAAAGACAGGAGCTCGTAATAATACGTGTCGTGTATTTCAGTCGGCCATGTTACAAAGTGAAGGAAGAAGGAAGTGAACATAGACAAGACAATATTGATATAATCTAAGCATAGACTAAACTAGGCTATGGCTTACAAGCTAATATAATATTATGACAAACATGTTCAAGTTTGATATCACAGAGATGAATTTTAGCAAAAACCTTTACTTGAGTTATAAAGAAAATACAAATAGAAAAGTCAAATGTCAAAATTTTCAATTCTATGGACTTTTCTCGTAAATATAGTGATAAAATTACTATTTTTTTTTAAAAAGCAAAACGCATTTCTAAAAGAAAATAAAATTTGAGCACTATTTTTATATCTAAATTGACCTATTCTATTCGAATCTATGCTATTCTATTCTATTCCAAAAAAGGTTATACCTTCGATTTATATAATTAATGGTCGCAACATAGACAATGGGGTTCAGTTCGCGAGGGATAAGCTTTGCATTTGTGTGAGTGACCACGAAAAGTAGAATAAAACTCTTTGTGTAACTGTGTGTACAACACATGTGTGTGTAAAAGAGGTCACATATGCGTTCGCCTACACTGCACTCACACAAATGTAAAGCTTAGCTTATCCTTCGCGAACTGTACCTATTTTGTCACACGTAGTAAATAAGAATACGGACCCCATCTGATTGTAAATGGTTATCCTGAATAAACGTAGAAACGTACAGATGAAAACATAACACTAGACATGTTACTCGGGCGTTACAGTCTTTAAAGGGTAAGGGGAGGAAAGAGTTAAAATGGAAAGAGGTTTGTCCAGGGATGGACAGGAGGTTAGTCCGTAGCTCTCACATACGAAACACAGCATAAGTGGAGGAACGTATACCACTTTAAAGACCATGTGATTGTTTAATTATAGCAACATCACTCGCTACTATTCACACTGACGCGAAATTGGTAAGATAGATGAGACAAATACTGGCAAGACAAGTCTCGTAAAAATATTTTATATGAAACCTTCTTTCATACAATGTCCCAAGAAATGCTTTCTCACTTCCCGTTATTGTACATGGGCACACTAAAAGTTTTGCACTTCTAGCTAATCGGAACTATTTGAATTTCGAATGTTATATTTTTTTAAACGTTGCAACCTTCTTAGTATTAAAAAAAAACAGTTGGCGGGAAACCATTTTTTTTGTCAATTGTTTTTTATCACACATCAAAGTTCTACGTATGCAACGAAAATGGAATGAAGTCGAAAAGATTTTAGAGCTATGATTTTTTAGGATTTGACTGTGCCGCTCGTCTTCAAAATGCTTTTGGGAGAGAAGCACCTTGTTTGAGCACCGTGAAACGATGGATTGCTGAATTTGAGAGGTCGAGTTTAAGTAGAGAGAGTAGAGCCTTTAAGATTTTAAATTCTTTGAAACTCAGTGAAAACCGATTGAATGTTTGAACTCATTATTCTGCAAAAGTACCAGGCGATCATAACAGAATAGGAGGTTCTGGTTGTGAAAATGGAAAAAATATATTGTTTGATAACTGGTTATGAAACAATAAAAAAAAATCCTTATTCATAACCAGTTATGAAATCTTGGTTATGAACGTGCGCGAAGAGATTAATCCTATAGTGTCATCTCAATGGTGCAGATAAGACCATACCCAATCCGCGGTTTCGTTTGCACCATTGATGGTGAAAAAATTACGTTTAACCTAACAATCACGCATCTATGTCCAGTATTTCCGGAGTAATCATTGAAAACATGTTTTTTATTTTTCCTGAAAAGTTGTGTTTTTGCAGTTTTATTTTATCATTTTATTCTCCGGGGACGGCGACTTGTTTATTTTGCAGCCAAGTTTTCGGTTAGACATCGTAGAATGGAATGCATTTTAGTTTTATAAGAGAATGGAATGTAGTAATGTAGATATGGAATTTTTACACGCGAATGGAATGAATGGAAGGAAAGAGATAGTAACTTTTTTGTATATGTTTCTAATTTCTAAAATGTGTTTTGATAGCAATTGGCTGAATGCCAGATTTTTGTTTCGTTCAACGTGTCACGAGAAGATAATATTGGGTTTTAAACTGTTCTAAGCTTCTATTTTATTACAGAACGGTGACTTTACTTTGTAATTTTTGAATATTGATCGTTTGCCGGTATTATTCGGCACCATTTAAAAAATCTTTTGTTTGTCTAGAAAACTCTTTTATTAGATTTCTATTATTATCAGTAAGTACTATATTTCTTTTACTACAAATAATAATAGTAGGTACTTATGCGAATGTGCGAAACCGGGACAGGCCACTACTAATTTAGTAATGGGTAAAAATATTATGATTTTGTTAGCAATTAACTAGGACCGGTGCTACTAGATATGCTTACGAGTGCGGTGCTCACCTGATATTCCTGACGCCGGCAATGGACGTAGTGATGGCCGCCTCGGGTCACGGATTAAAAAAAGAATTTACGAGATAGTATTGATGGTCAATCCATCCAAAACCATTATGTTTGACTTCAATTATTTCATCTTTGTGTGACATCATGGGTCCGTTTTGTAATTGGTATTGATAAGTACTTACTACATTTTATTTTGTTTATCAAATTAAAACCACTCCAATCAGTATACTTTTTTAATTCGAACGTACCTAAACATTCTAAACATCGTTCGTTTAAATTTCGAGTTTCTGCCCAAATTCTTTGATATTAAATATTCTGATATAATTATTGCGGATCTGTGGTTCTTTCACTGACTGGCTAAATATATCAGTGAGAGTGAATGAAATCGAACCCAGTTAAGTCCATCTGTTTTCATGATGAAGTGGGCGCCATTTTGAACGTATCGTTCTATTTTAACACAAGCTCGCATTTCACTCGCTACGTACCTACAGTAAAATGAATACGTATTGAATGCAAATTGAGCATTGGAACGCCATTGTTATTCTACACTTTTATTCTTATTTAATAATATTGGATGAAGTGAAGTAAGTAGTATATTTGTAACATATTATAGTTTATTTTGTAATATAGGTATTATTAGAGTAAGAGCCAGCGACGCGGTTAGACTCACACCATGTTATAAAGGCTATATTATTATTTCGTTTATTCATTATCATTCTTATTTTATACATTTTTAAATAGATTTATAAAAAACACAAATACATTTAAAAATATAAAAAATAGTGACCCACCAGTAGCGGAGTAGGACCCAAACTACCGGAGGTGGAGACTACAGACTGAGAAACCTCCTAACAATACGGCACGTGTCGAGGATAACAGCCTCCTGAATCTGACTCTTGATCCAACAATCTAACGAGAGTCTCTTGAGATGTTGATTGAGACTCTTCGCTAGTAATCCGTTAGCCGAAACGACCATCGGCACAATGATCGTCGAGTCTACGTCCCACATGGCGGTTATCTCGAAGGACAGATCAAGGTACTTGCTAAGTTTGTCCTTCTCTGCCTTCACGAGATTCTCGTCATGCGGGACGGCGACATCGACGAGCACTGCCCGACGCTGGGTCCGATCAACCAACACGATATCAGGCCTATTGGCAACAATAGTCCTGTCCGTGATGATTGATCGGTCCCAGTAGAGCAACGCACGACCATTCTCGAGAACTGGCATTGGTGTGTACTTATAATATGGTACCTCGAACTCAATAAGGCCGTATTGAAGAGCAAGTTGCTGATGGATGATCCGACAAGTGTCGACCGTACCGTCCTTCATGATGTATTTCCGATAGTTGTTCGTCTTAATAACTTCATCTGCAATTGCACAGGCAAAACCTTCAGTTTCCCCAAAGAGGTCACCGAAACGTAGCCAGTTCACCGATGCGGACAGGTCTACATCGGACTTTGGTTTACGCCAGTTCTCGTTAGCCAAGGAAAGAGGTGTCAGGCCATGTCAACTATCACGACATCACAATTAATGCCACACCCATTCTGTAGGAGTAATCCCTGAGACTGCACACTTCACGATTGTGGAGGTTCTTGGCATTTAAAAAACCTCGACCTCCCCACTTTCGCGGAATGTACAGTCTCGTGACAGAAGACCGTGGGTGTAACATTCGATGCGATGTCAGTTGTTGACGGATTCGCCTATCCAGGGCGTCTAGTTCCGTTTGAGTCCACCTAAGTATGCCAAAGGAGTATAACAATAAAGGCATCACCCAACCGTTGAAAGCCCGCATTTTGTTACCACCGGACAAGAAAACGGTTAAGAACTTTTGTCAGGCGGCCAAAAAAACGTCCTTTCACCGATTTCTTAATGTCCTCTACCGCTATACCCAATGACTCTGACATACCTAGGTATCTGTATGTTTCGATCTCGGAGAGAGATCTGATAGTTATTATCTCAGAAAGTTGTAAATTCGGTGAATTTACAACCTTCCCCCGCTGTACATGCATAACCGCACACTTATCAACACCGAACTCCATCTTAATGGCATTACTAAAAACTTCCGTAGTTTTTAATAATGTCACTAAATCTTGGTGCTTCAGTGTGAACAGTTTGAGGTTATCCATATACATCAGGTGAGAAATAACCTCACCCCCTCTACGAAACCGATAGCCTAGCCCTGAATCCTTCAGCAATGTGCTAAGTGGATTCAGTGCTAAACAGAACCACAGTGGACTCAAACTGTCGCCCTGGAATATACCACGCTCAATCCTTATCAAGTCATTCGGATCAGAGGCGCACTCGCCAGTACCTGGTTGACAAAGGACGGTGGTCCACTGCCCCATACACGAGATTAAGAAGGATTTAAGAGTCGGATTAATTTTATACAACTCTAAAATCCTCCCCAGCCATGAATGAGGCACCGAATCATACACCTTCTTGTAGTCAATCCAAGCAGTAGAGAGGGCGCCCCTACTCCGCCTAACCTGTTGGCTAATGGCCATGTCAATAAGGAGTAGCTCCTTAGTACCACGTGACCCAGCCCTACATCCTTTCTGAGCATTATCTAAAATGTTGTTAGATATGATGTGTGAATTAAATTTTTGTCTCAGAATAGATGTAAGGAGCTTGTAGATGGTAGGTAAGCAAGTGATAGGTCTATAGTTTTTAGGTTCCGTGGTACTACCTGATTTATGGAGCGGGTAGGTGATGCCAGTGGTCATAAAAGCGGGTAAGGAACCAGACTCGAGGGCTTCTTGATACTGTGTTGCCAACCGTTCATGCGAGCTTCGAACCCACTTGATCCAAAAGTTGTGCAATCCGTCCGGCCCAGGACTTTTGCAGTTCTGTGCCGTACGTATTGCGCAACTAACGTCTTCGGAGTTTATTGTAATAGACTCCATGGGCTCGATGTTATCGCATTCACGCTCGACAACACGGATCCAATCACCCTCCGAATGTTCGACGGGCACCGACCATATGTCACGCCAAAATTGATTCATGGCGCGAGCATCTGGCAGTTGTCCGTCGCTCAAACGTTGTCCAGTTCCCTCCCACTCTCGGTACACCTTCCTTTGGTCACTTTGGAAGATACGATTCTGCTAGTATCTGTCTACACGCTCTCTATAGCGACGAATACGACTCGCCCATGCATATACTTTCTGCTTTAAAAAGTCAATACATTCCGTGACATTAGCTAAGTATTGCTGAGAGCTAATACCGGTCCCAGCGAATGCCTGAGTCACGAAACGCATGACCCGTGGACGATTACTTCCCCGGCTAAAACAGATAAGCTTCGCAATGAGAGTCCTAAATGTGTCGATACGTCGCTCGATTCTTGCCTGCCATACGGGCATATCACCCGATCGTGGTGCACGGTTAAATTCAGGGAATTTAACGCGTGCAACACGACAAGCGGTAATAGCTCCACAGTAAAGAATCGAGTGGGTATCTAGCAAATCATTGCTAATCCGTAAGTACGGATCTAGCAACGCATTCAGAGCTCCCATCAACGCCAGATTTCGTCTATGCATGGGCAAGCGTGGTAGCCGTGGCCTAGAATTAGGTGCAAACCTATACTGAGAGATCACATCCTCCAAAGTACTCCTTAATTGCTCGCTTACCTGGATAGATATATTACTCGTATCATCTCCCGCGTCGAGCACGGTCTCAACTAAAGTGGCACTAGTTGCAACCGTGTGTGTAGCAGATGATGGTGCACTCGTTAACGCTGGAGCTGGTCGAGTAGATAACACTTCCAGGCGAAGTCGATCAAGCACAGGTTGATCCAACAACTTGCATCGTTGGATAGCCCGCACTTGATCCGATAGTCGTTGTACGGCAACGGTTATTGTTGGTTCAAGAGCCTGAAACAAAGGGAGCATCCTTGGACGGTCCCCATCTGTAGCCTCATAATCATAATATGCCCGCATGACATTTTCATTGATGGATGAAGTCCATCGCATGCGGTGCACAATACCACCGGTAGTGAGGACCCTACTCGAAACCGGTAGGCTTCGGGGCCCCAAACTGCTCGGCGGCCGGCCTCTCCCTCACCGACGTACAGGTGTTGGCGACGTCGGCGGGGAAAAATACTCGTCACTTGACGATGAGCTCGACGCCTCAGCAAGCACTTGTGTCGCAGGTGTGCGGTTCGGCGCTTGCGAGGCGGAGCTAAGTGATGAGTCCGGGGGTGTTGGCTGTGCATTCTTACTCCTGGCTCTTGTTAACATCTTTATCCATATTCATTATTCATCCTGTTATTTTTTTCGAAACAATTTTTGATATTTTTATGGTTGACGTTTGTCAAAGCTTCGCTTCATGTTTGTAGATTTTGTTGTTGTTGTGATTCTTGTAATAAATTATGGAATATAATATATAATGAACTTTTTGGTAATATTATTTTGAAATCTGTATGAATTTTATAAATTGAGGCAAGATATTTTAGATAAAAATATTAAAATATTTTATAGATGAAAATGACGTATCTATGTGACGATGTCCAGAGTTGCCAGTTATATACTATTATTATTATTATAATTGAGCGAAGCGAGCGGAGCTCCTTATCAGGTGACTCAAATGCAACTCGATGTGAAATTGTTTCTCGAAAACTACCCAACCGATTTTCATGATTTTTTCACTCAAAAATCAAACATTCTCAGGAGCAGGTTTTGTTCGAGACTGAATTTTGATTTAGGACCCTCAAAAAAAGTTTCTGACCAAAAATATGACAATAGTCGCCTCGCTCAATTGCCTGCTGCAGCGCAGTAAGTACCACGGCAGCGACCGCAGCGAGTAGTTTATTATCAAAATTGCACACCTAATAAAATAAAGATACCGGCACAAAAGTCTGTCTTGTCAGAAATAATCAAAAAAAAAAACATATTTTCCAAATTCAAAAGTTATCACGAGTTCTAAGAATATGAATCGAACCTTTTTGAATTAAGTAAACCTACACATTCAAACAATAAAAATATTTAAATTTCTACTCGAACATACATATAGAAACCTAATTTTCGTTTAGTAGTTGGCAATTGATTACAAAGGTGAAAAGGTTATTATTTACAAGAATTTCGTGAATGAACAAACACCAACAACACTAATTACGTTCCAAATTCAATTTAGGCAATGGATTACCCACATTGTATTACGTTTCATTACTTTTACGATACAAATGAGTCTGGTTATAAGTAATTATAAAACATGATAATACACTTGTTTTATACTTTCGATTGTATACATATATACATGATAATACACTTGTTTTATACTTTCGATTGTATACATATATACATGATGAACAAACACACTTGTTTCCACAACTTTGGTAACTAAATAATTGTGGAATAGTGTTTGTTCATCTTGTAACACTTGTTTCACGTTCATGATCCTCTTGAAAGTGTTCATGTCATATAAGTTAATAAAAAACCGCACTCGCACACAAAGGGTTTTTATTTTTTTAAATTTATTTATTTATTTATGTACCAACAGTATATACATTATTGTGAATGGAAACATTATATACATGTATAGAGTAGTGTAGAGGCACCATTTATCTCTAAAGAGATCTCTTCCAATGGGCCTGATAGAGAAGAGAGGTTGATTTAGGACCCTCAAAAAAAGTTTCTGACCAAAAATATGACAATAGTCGCCTCGCTCAATTGCCTGCTGCAGCGCAGTAAGTACCACGGCAGCGACCGCAGCGAGTAGTTTATTATCAAAATTGCACACCTAATAAAATAAAGATACCGGCACAAAAGTCTGTCTTGTCAGAAATAATCAAAAAAAAAACATATTTTCCAAATTCAAAAGTTATCACGAGTTCTAAGAATATGAATCGAACCTTTTTGAATTAAGTAAACCTACACATTCAAACAATAAAAATATTTAAATTTCTACTCGAACATACATATAGAAACCTAATTTTCGTTTAGTAGTTGGCAATTGATTACAAAGGTGAAAAGGTTATTATTTACAAGAATTTCGTGAATGAACAAACACCAACAACACTAATTACGTTCCAAATTCAATTTAGGCAATGGATTACCCACATTGTATTACGTTTCATTACTTTTACGATACAAATGAGTCTGGTTATAAGTAATTATAAAACATGATAATACACTTGTTTTATACTTTCGATTGTATACATATATACATGATAATACACTTGTTTTATACTTTCGATTGTATACATATATACATGATGAACAAACACACTTGTTTCCACAACTTTGGTAACTAAATAATTGTGGAATAGTGTTTGTTCATCTTGTAACACTTGTTTCACGTTCATGATCCTCTTGAAAGTGTTCATGTCATATAAGTTAATAAAAAACCGCACTCGCACACAAAGGGTTTTTATTTTTTTAAATTTATTTATTTATTTATGTACCAACAGTATATACATTATTGTGAATGGAAACATTATATACATGTATAGAGTAGTGTAGAGGCACCATTTATCTCTAAAGAGATCTCTTCCAATGGGCCTGATAGAGAAGAGAGTTTCGTACCAAAAAGAAAAAAATCACGTTTGCTGTATGGGAGCCCCCTTAAATCTATACTAATATTATAAAGCAGAAGAGTTTGTTTGTTTGTTAGAATGCGCTAATCTCAAGAATCTTTTTTTTGTTGAGAAGTGCATTTATCGAAGAAGGCTATAGGCTATATAATATCACGCTAAGATCAATAGGAGCGGAGCAGCAGTGTGATATGTTTCAGAAACGGGAATAAAATATTTATTTTAAGAACTTTCGTTGCGAGCGCTGGCCAAACGGTTAATGTTATGTTAAAATTATGTACTAAAGAATTGTTCCTCTTTAAAAGTTCTAAAAAAACGTTCGTCGTAGCATATATCTATCTTTTAAGGTTAACTCACTAAGTATAACATATTTTATGGAAATGAAATTCGTCTAAAATAACACGCAGACGAAGTCGCGGCCGACCGCTAGTATTTATTAAATTCTGTTTTTTGGTATTTCATTTCCAAGTACTCACTACAATATATAAAATGTTTCTGCATACCCCTTAGGTGAAACAGACGATGATTGATTATGCATGTATATTTCTAAAATTATGTACTTTAATTACTATTAATTTTATTATTAAGGTTTTCACCATTAATAATTAATTAAAGGAAAACAAAGACAATTTCGGGATATTCGCCATGTTTGTTTGGGACTGTCACATCTTGACAAGTATTTAGGTGTGTTCGTGGAGTTCGGTTCTTGTTGAGCGCGTGGTTGGTAGTTTTTCAGGTTACCTTTGGCACTGGCAAAAACCTGCTCCTAGACGCTCACTTGCAAAAAAACACCGTTTCATTATCTTGTTTAAGTTAAGGGTTCGGAGTAACTAGTTCTGTGCCGGGAACTATCAAACTAATTACCTTGACATTGTCAAAATCTTCGATTAACGATGGAGACACGTACGGTACCCAAAAGAAGAAGAACGAGCTAACTAGTTTCCAGCGCCACTGGAAATACTTCCGAGTGCTCACTTGAGGCGCCGACAATGGACGTGGCGACTGCGGCAAAAAAGCTACCTAATTTGCCAATTTAAAATTAAACAAAACTACATTTAATCTTCACGTTTTGTCGGAAGAGTCGCCGGGGAATCAAACAAGACGCTCACTCGCAATACCAATTTATTTTCTTAATTAAATAAAAATGGCCTGTTGTCAACTCCGCGATTTGTGCCGCCGCCGCCCGTCTCGGTTAAAATCAATCCAACCGTTTCAGAGCCGGAACAAACAGAGAAAATATTTAAAAAAAATATTATTTTTTACTTAGTAAAGCTGCTGATTTGGGATTACAAACAGACACTTCAATTTTATTTATGTGTAGATACCTATCTACACATAAGGCTTTAATATCTGCTAGTGTGTCACTCGAGGATAAAAGACGTGATTCTATGTAAGTAGCTTTGAATATATAGACATATACGAGTATATAATCAAAGATAGAGTATATAAACAAAAGTAGGTATGTCAACAAATTCCCTTAAAATTTTCACAAATCACATCCTCCATTCTGTAAGTGCTCTCTTAACCCAAAACCTTAATCGAATTGATATAAAATGACAATTGGACGTCAATGGGGTCGAGGGAGTCCGGATATTTCGCTTTTCAATGGATATCTTATATTACATATTTATTGGTAAGTAATTTAGAAAGGAAAGGGCTTCGAATAAAGGATTTTGTACTATCCCTTCTTACACAAGAGAGAAATAATTGGTGTTCAGTACCACTACATTATCTATCACGTAATAATCACGCCGATATACCCTACATGGTAAGTTGAATTGCATAATACACAGTAAATCTTGCCTGTATTTTCGTTGATCCCACAAGCCTATTGCAGTTTCTAATGGTCTGAACTGAATTTTGTAAATCGGACAGCCAGTATCGATGTCTTTACAGGAGGAATGAAAGTTCTGCCAACTGACCAACACTACACTTCAATAGCCTGACCACGAAGTTTGCGTCGATATAAAAACAGGGAAATAAGTGTGAAGGCACGGGCAAACTCAGACGTCGTACCAGTGTGTCGCTGGTTCCCACGTCGCGTGGCATTACGTCGTATGTGAAGGACCAGTGTATAAAACACACTTGATTATATGTATGTATGTATCCCTCAACGGTTCAAATACCTTGTTAAAACTATCGTATCTTTCCTATTCTCTTGGCTTTTAATGTATTTCGTTCATCACCCACACAGAGCAACGAATTTCGGATCTATGGTCACACAATTCCCAAGTAATTACTTCAAAACTTCGTTAATTTTTTTGGTATTTCATCGTCTCTTTGTTACAGCGAACCCCATTTTAATAATTATGCGTACAATTCTCGCCCGAGGCGATTCTAGTCAACATTGACGTTCCGTTTTACTTTCAACCCATTCCGGCAATAAGGAAAAATTGTCAGCAATGTATTTAAACAGAACACTCCAGACATTCTTAATCTCCACTGGTATCTATAATTGGTATAAGAATTAGTATTAATCCATTTATCGGTAAGCAAACGAACTTAATTAATTATACATACATACCTACAGATCATAGCAGGATAGGTAGAGGTGCATTAACTCCTGAATGACAGATGCATAGGTGGTCAAAGTAAAACGGCAAAGTGAGGTTATTCTTTTGAACGCGTAGGTACTGTGAAGGTGCTGGCAAGCTTCGCATACGACCTCATTTAGTATATGGTAAACTTGTATTGGCTGGTTACGAATCAGACAATTTGAATATTATAGAAGAAAAACTAAAATAAAACAAATGGAGAAGGAGATGTCAATCGCCCCAAAGCTGTCTGACAGCTAAGGCAAAGAATTATGTAAACAATAGTTTTATTCTGAAATATATTTAGATACGGGGTATTGAAGAGTTTGATTCCTGTAGTTACGATCTCGCGTACATGCTATCAGAGCACAACGCTACTACATATCTGAGCTTAACGTTACCCTCTGAACCCTGACATAGGAGGTTTGAATGGAAATTCAAATCTAAAGAGGTGTATTAATACATTTTGCATTACAATAGGGCGCAAGCCTATTGCCAATACTTGGTATAACAGAAAATTAATACCTAACCATTCTGTAAATAGCCAACAGCCAGGAGAGATGTGAAGAGGATCTGCAGTCGGGGTTCATTTACTACATCTTTATTTATTTCTATCTTGTATTCGAGTCGGGTATTCCCCTGAAATAGATTAAGCTTATTGTCACTAACCTTTAATATTTGCCAAAGCCTCCCATTGATCAGCATCATGATCACACATGATGTTTTAACAGCATCTTAGATGTTTGCGAGATCTCAATGCACTAAAGATTTGGTTTCCTTAAAAACACAGTGCCGTCATGGGCCGGTCGTAACCTAGTAACGTTACTAGAACATTTTCTAATAAACAACTGAGTCAATCATCGCTCTCTTGGAACTCGATTTATTTTCATGGACCATGTTCTGCCTGGTGACGTCAATTCGCCGCTGTGTTGCGGCACTTTGAAACGGAAATCGAATTGGATTTTTCTAGGAAACTGAAGCTTAAGACAATCTAACATTATGTCTAACTTTCTACAGTAAGTAGGTCTTGTACGTCTGTGAAGTGTAAGTTCAACGTTGTCGTGATGTGGTTTTAATTTCCGTCATATTTCCTTTCCTTTCGCGACATCGTTTCCTGACTTTCTTTGAATTTCTGACTTTGAGTAGAATAAAATAGTAAAGAAAAGTTTTTAAACTTTTAATAGTTTTACTCACTGATATCTAAACGCGACTGTGCTTTTCCACCAAAGATGTGCTATGATCCGTACCCGTTGCTGATAATAACAACCGAAATGTCAGGAAGCAATAAGGTATTGCATCTTATTGATACGTGACGTTTTGGTTGAATAGCACTAACAATCAAAAACGTCCCTTTTACTTATTAGTTACGAAAAAAATTATAATATAATTTACTGCCTATAGGCCAAGGTTGACTTCAGTAGGTCGCCTTATAGAACCAATGATATCGCTGAAACTTTCAAAAATGTATTAATTTGATCACCGAACTCCAATATTATTGGTTGAATATCAAGTAGGACTGACAGAATTGTAGATGCTGTCATGATTTTAGGGCTGGGTAAAATAGCAGATGACATGATAAGAAGTTACTGTGTTAAACAACTCCCGTTTCTATGCTTCTATCTATTAAACTACGCAACGGATTTCAATGTTATTTTCAGCATTAGACGACCATGAACTGCTTACCTTATCTACACTTATTTCTTTTTCGGTTCCGTCTAAAATTAACTTTTTAAATGTTGTCTGGTATTGTGTATTGGTGTATGAGAAAACTATTCCACGTAAGCGGAGCAGTAGAGATAAAATACAATTAATTTAAATTCAGAACATCTGTGACATTAGGTTTGAAATGTTTTAGGTCTTTTTCAGAATAGGTTTAAAACAAAATGACTTATTAATTTGACAAGCGGCCTTTTCAGTACATAGATTAATAAATTGTATTTTCCCAACTGACCCACATCAGAGAGTTTGTACAAAATGTCAACCGCATTGTGAAGTGGTTATACAGATCGAAATATTCGACTACTTTATTTTTTCATTTATTTATATACACTTAAACTGATATTGTTCAATATTTTTATTTGCATTTCGTGTACACACTTATTTTATTAAATGTACCAGCTCCGTTTTTCTCCGCTCAGCGGTTGTAGCGTGATGATAAATAGCAAATACCGTTCCTTTATAAACGGACTAAGTATTCAACACAAAAATATTTTGAAACGCAATTCGAATCAGTACTTTCAAAGATAAGCGCATTCAAAAAAACTTTTCACCTTTGTAACGTTACTAGCGGACGTCCGTTTGACAAATATAATATAATACCTACTTAAACCTTCCTCAAAAATCACTCTATCCATTGGTGAATACCGGATCAAAATCCGTTGCGTTGTTTTAAAGATATAAGCATACATAGGGCCAGATAGGCAGCGACTAGGGTACCTACTTTGTTAAGATACGTATAGAAAAACAAGAATTCTACTATAAATTGTTACCAGCCTTTTCAATCGGAAGTAGTATCAAACAAACACTCATGAACCACCTTCTCATGTTAACATTAGGTACCTACCTTATACCTATTTTTCACCAAATATGTACAGACGTTTGAAGAATTTCGTATTTTATATTAGAATTTAGAGCATTATTTTATTTTTGATACAATCTTTCCACGAGCGATTTATGTTGATTTTATTAAAATATATAAGTTGATTTTGAGAGCGTTTTTTTCTATTCACCCCCTCTCGTATCTTTTGACCCCTGTTTCCAGGTAAATAGAAAACGAAATAACTTTTTTCTTAATTTACAAATAATAGACATATTTATACAAATTTTTAGAAAAAATATTTAGTTAATTACTACATGACTCCTGATATCACAATTCTTTAATAATCACTTGCATACAATATATCTGACTAAATCTACGAAGAAGTTGAAAATTGTCTCTATCCACCCCATTTTACGGTACCTATATTGGTATGGTTGTGTGTACACATCCTGAAAATGAAACGGGAACACGCGAACACTAAAATTGAACCACGAATATAAATATTTAGCGCCGTTTCTGTTCCTGTACGATTATATTACGCTACGGTGAGTCATTTAATGAACTCACTTTTGGAATAACTGACGTTCAAAGTAACCTTGACAAAGTATATTCCTATAAAGCTACTGAAGTACAGTGGGTTAGGAATTAGAATGAGTTCGTAAAGGATTTTTGTAACTCAATCGCGCTGAAACGAGCGGAAATTCCAATAGCTCTCGGAACAAATATTTGTGTGATCTGTAAATATATATAAAACACCTCTTCAAAATTACTGTTTTCACAAATAGGTACATAAATCAATTAGGTATCGATTTCGGTCTTTGATATAATAATTTAATCAAAGATTTTGGCAGTTTTGATATTATGGCAGCAATCTGGAGCCCCAATAACAGAGTGGCGGGTGTTTATAAAAAAAAGAACCTTATATACTTACCTATATTAATCAGTCGTCACACAAAATTTATTTAGCAAAGTGTTCGACTGTTTCGAATCCAAGTACACACACTTAGAGCTGCCAAAACTCCGAAACAAATATTTGCAATTCAGTCGCACTTTGATACAAAAATGGTGTCTTGGTAGAACGTTCCTTCTGAGAAGGGAATAGTCGCAGCTTCAAGCCCATTCCAAGACTATAATAAAATTATAAATAGTCTTGGGCTGGTCTTGAACCGATACCTAATTCATTGTTTATAAAAATATATACTTATGTACTTATTTTAATAAATTTGAGTCACCTCAAGGATGTGTAGCATCACAACGCAAGTGTTGCTCACAAGATTATCGAATAATAATCATTCGAAAAGTTATAGACCGCCGTTGGTACTTACTTAACATAATGGAATATAATAAACACAACGAACCATTTATTCCTTCGACACTAACCACAAATTGATACTTCAAAAACCGCGGGTGGCCATTTTGTGTAAGTAATATGAACAAGAATGAACAGATCAACATCCAATTTGTCTGCTCTTTATTTTGCTTTTAGTCTCTGCGAATATTAGATGTCTTTAACGTACTGTGAAGGTAGTTTTTCCGTGAGAATGTACGTATTATACAATGACTTACAGAATGATTAGGAGGTAGGTATGTATTGTATATACCTAATGCCTTGTGATTAACCTTGTGTTGATGTGGGACCAACGAAACTAATAGCAAAATTTGAGTTTACAAAGCGTCTCGGCCAACCCGTTCGAGGATATAGACGTGATTATATGTAGAGGGTCACAGGGGTGTTAATACGTCCACTTTGTTGCCAATCTTTGAACCTACCACCTAGCCTTTAGTAAGTGCCTCTATTGTACGGTACGCAATCACGTCATTTTTTCCAGTATGATAGGCAGACACCACCGACTATCATCGGCTAAAATCTTGATCTACCTAATCAATTCACATAATACAACTTTTATAAGTGTTTTCACGCATGCTCGGTGGTAAATACAAGGTTAAGAAAAACCTACTTTTTCATTGATGTTTTAGGTGCCTAATCTCCTATGTGGTCAAATATATATATGTTTAATAAACCTACACATTTTTAAATTAGCTTTCATTATATAAAATTGCAGAACACGCAAACAGAAACAACTTTAATCAGTTTTAACGCAATTTCGTACTGTAGTACACCTTAATTATGAGCCAATCTGGGACGCAATCTAAAAGGGATCAGTGCTATGGATGAGTGAGCCACAGTGGCTCACGGTGAACGAGAGCCTGACAATAAAGGCTATTTTGCTTCCAAACCCAATTACGTCCAACAATTAAGGACAGCAGCTTTGGTTTTGGCTCTAACTCTGTTGATATTTATGATGATATGAAAACCTGTCGTAATTTTTTTTTCTATTATCCCCTAATTTATGAACTCGCTTACAGAGTAAAGTAAATAAATGGATCTTAATTAAGATAAATTTGAAAGTATTTTAAATAAGCCCCAGGTAATTTTTCTTGTTAATTCGTGTGTTGACTTTTTTTGTAAAAGTAAACGGCAGCAGTTTGAGAAATATTTTTATTTTGTTGTTACTTATTACCTTTTGAGCCCTTTGCACGACTTATGTCCAAAAGGAAAAATGTACACGGCCAATGTCCAATAATTAAAATGTCCTACAATAAAAATATCCAATAATAAAAATGTCCCTACAATAAAAATATCCAATAATAAAAATGTCCATTAATACAAATGTCCAATAATACAAATTTGCAATAATAAAAATGTCCAATTAAATAAAAGTCAAATAATAATTATGTCTAATTAAAAATATCAAATACCTTAACAAAGAAACAGTTTTAAACCGTGTAGTTTCCTTTGAAAGCCATGCATTTGCTTCTTCGAATCATAAATATTTAGATAGAAATTCTAACCACAAAAACATATTTATACTGAGCTACGATGACCAATTATTGGTCATTGTAGATCACTGATCAGAACATTCGCCTTGTTAGGGAGGCCGTGGGTTCAAGTCCCGCCTATGAAATTTCAGATTTTGTGATTTGAATTTGAACACAAGTGGCCAGTATCTAAAAAGATAAATACACACCTATGATACTTGCTATATTGGACATTAACTTAGTTTGACATTTTTCTGGTTGAACATTTTTATATCTGGCCGAATTTCTAGTTAGACTTTGCTATATTTGGTAATTTTTACAGTTTGACGTATTTATATTTGGACATATTTCAGATTAGGCGTTTCTCTAGTTGGGTATTGTTATGTGATTGTACATTTTTCTTTTTGGACATAAGTCGTGCAAAGGGTTGGGGTTTAACACAAAACTGTAGCTATAGTAAAGCTTAAAACACACTGGTCCTTCACATACGACGTATGCCGCTATGCCACGCGACGTGGTAAACAGCGACACACTGGTTCTACGTCTTCATACGTCTGACGTTTACGTTTTCTACGCGCTATGACACTTTAAACATGTGTGACAGCGTCGTGCGCGTGGGATAGCATGGGAACACGCGAATCTGGCACGGTGACGCGTAAGACAGAGTGGTGAATGACCAGTGTGTTCGTTTTTATACAAATTGTATAGGCCAGATCCTGTTCAGTGTCATAAAGCGTGGTGTACGTCGCATGTGAAGGATGAGTTTGACCGTGCCTTAATTCACTTGTCCACTATGGACGAGGTGACGGCCACAGGTATAGCTCAAAAGCCACATAATCACGCAAATTATGATGTCATATTTGAAACAGGTGACAAGTGTATCATGCTATTAAGTATGTATTATCTGATGAGTACCTACGTACATCCGACGATTCGACCACGTTGCTCCAGGTAGATCGGGGTCATAGACTGACTGTCGGCCTGTGTAACTAATATTATAAATTCGAAAATGTGCTTATTTGTTTGTTTCGACCCCCTTCATGGTCAAACAACTGGGCGGATTTGGATAAAAAATTGAATCGGGATAGTTTTGGGAACGGAGAAGAAAATACGATACTTTAAAACTATTCCACGCGTGCGTAGCTGTGGGCAACAGCTAGTTATTCATATAATAAAATGCTTTATTCAATATATAAAATCTAATATTGTTATATTTATGTACCTATAAAAGGGCTTGTGTTATGTATAACACAAGCACTTTTAGCCATTAAACAACTAAGGTGAACCCAGTCATATTATAACTGGGTTCACCTTAGTAGTCTAACGGCCGGAACCCAGCCACGTGTGATACAGGTCGTTTCAAAACCTATTTTAAAGATTAAAAACTTTCACGTTTTGTACACATTGTAAACTTAAGACAAACGGGTCTTTTACGCGATTATTGAGATATTTATACATACAGAGATATATACTATTTTAAAGAAATTCAAGAACTGGTATAGTATGACTGAAGCACGGGCTTTTCGAGTCGGCACGATCGTTTTAAATGGAAATGTTTCATGAATTTGCATAAAAATAACGTTTCAGATGGAAATTAATATTAAACTTTTCTATAATATGTTATGTATTCGTAGTTGTAGTCTGACGCTGGAGGAGGCCTATACCCAAATCGGTGTTCCAATTGAAGAATGGAATACTTAAGAAATAATTTTACCTTTATAATTATGCATGCACCTAGATATATTTATTTTTTAATTTAAATAGTTAAAACTGTACTTTTATGGTTGGAAATATACGGGCTTATTATTATTATTATTATATAGTATGACGCTTGCGAAGGTGGAGTCTCAGGTTTGATTCCCAGGTCCCTACAAATATTTTTGGGATCCGCGGTCATAATAATATGACGATGACACCCTAGTATGTTGGTTTAACAAAGTATACCTATTGCGAAATCTGGGCGTAAGTAATAAACGCCCTTTATCTCCCTCTTCTGGGATTAAGTAGGGCTTGATTTGGTGCGTGTGTATTTAAAAAAATGAAGAAAAAATTGCCTCAGTTAACCAATTCTCATAGCACAATGATATCGTAACCTTTTTTTTCATAAAACCCTTCCTGAATATTCAACAAAACAAAGGGCCCAGCTAAATTGACGGCGAAGTCAAATGAAATTCGCCTGTGCCGCACACAGTGCTACGTGTTAAGAATAGTTAGAGGGAATTGGTAGTGCTAAGAGTACAGTGACCATGATTTCTTACCACTAGATTGGTACACTAAGTCACTTTTTTTCTCCGAAAGAGAAACAACCACTTTTTATTTAATTACCAACACAATTGGCTTTCGAAATTTAAGTGTTAGATTTATTTATTCAGGGATAAATTTCATTTGAAAGAAAGAAAGAAATGAAGTTTCCACAAGAGTTGCACTATATTTCAGACTATATCAAGTATTCAAAATCACTATATCAAGATTGCAATTACTGGCAATTGGAAAAGAGCGGCTCTAGTTTTTATTGTCGTTTTTATAATCGTAATTGCACACTTATTGTGGCAGTCTTACGAAATTGCTTGTAATCTGACGGTATTTACAATTTTATGGTGACATTGTCAGTATTTATAGGTAAAGCCCGTTAGAGAAGAACCTGGCTAAAACACGCAGGGCTACTCTTTTCAAAATCACTAGTTATTTCAATTATTAGAGTGTGATTACAATCCAACGGTTTATACAATCCTACGGTGACATATACATACTTACTGCGTTCTAACAAGTTATAAATAACTAATTAATTACATTTGGCATGTCTTGGTCAACAAAGTAACACAATTATGGCTTTTTAGGTTACCCCGGCGCTTCGCAAAAATCGGGTTCCCGGTCTGGTCACTTATACTGAACAACGTTTTTTATATTGTCCTTCACCTGGAGCTAGTTCGGAATAACTAGTTCTTCTGTGTGTGGGCTATCAAGCATTACCTTGACATTGGCGAAATCATCGATAATAACGATGTAGCCACGTTTAAAAAAAAAAGAAGAAATGAGATCACTTCATAAACTCATCAAAGTTATTCTGTTGCACTATTTACCTTTGAACCCGCAAGGTGAAACCGGTCACGTTTTCTCAATAAATCAGTTGAATAAGATACAAAGAGTGAGTTTGTTTCATAAATATAACTATATATGCCATGAAGTACCGACAATTCAAAGTATCAACTATACATATAAAATTTCCTCTATATTATAGTGTGTCATTTCTCATGGGATATAAGAAATTTCCACTCCTTTTGTTTCTTAAGCTACCCTTTCTTTGAAACGGTTCAAAAGTCACGATATTCACTTATCACGCATGTTTACTTCTGAAGTAATATAAGACTAAACAATGAATATTTGTATTACAGTATTTCTGTCACGAACAGATTTATTTGATTCTAACATACTATATTCATGGGACAAGTCCCTTACTTAAATATAAATCTATTCTACAAAGATGACAAACACCGACCGCAGCTAAAGTCAACCGCCGATTTATTGTATGTATTTGAAACGGGATCGCTATCTAAATAAAAGAAAGAATATGTCAACAAACGTTATCAAGAAATGTTTTATTCAAAGCCTTCAAATAAATACTCACTTTATCTTTTGAATATTTATGAGACAAGAGTTTTTTAAAAGGAGTACTACATACAGTCACACCTATATATTCCCTAGGGACTAGACAAAGAAGATGTAAAGATTCATATTTTGCCAGTTATTTAGTTGGGCCCGAGTACAAGTGTTAGGGGCAAGCCTATTGACGTTACCTGGCACGTTTACTGCTACTTATACATGGGGCACACTAAAAGTTTTGCACTTCTAGCTAATCGGAACTATTTGAATTTGGAATGTTATATTTTTTTAAACGTTGCAACCTTCTTAGTAATAAAAAAAAAACGATTGGCGGGAAATCATTTGTCAATTGTTTTTTATCACATATCAAAGTTCTACGTATGCAACGAAAATGGAATTAAGTCGAAAAGATTTTAGAGCGATAATTTTTTATGATTTTAAAAGTTCTCTCACTCCGCAAGACTGTGCCACTCGTCTTCAAAATGCTTTTGGGAGAGAAGCACCTTGTTTGAGCACCGCGAGGCGATAGTTTGCTGAATTTGAGAGAGGTCGAGTTTCTTTACATGACGAATTTCGTGAAGGACGGCCTTCAACTGCCGTCAACGAAAATAATGTGGCTACTGTTAAGCGGTTAATTGAAGAAAACCCGCGGATTACCTATGAGACAATTCGAGGACTATTGGGGATTGGTATGAGTCAAATCCAGAAAATTTTACACGAAGAATTGAAAATTCGGAAACTTTGTTGTCGTTGGATCCCTCATGAACTGACAGCGGAGCAGAAGCAGGCTCGCGTGGAATGGTGCTCATAGATGCTACTGAAGTACGACCACGGACATTCTAATGCTGTTTATGACATTGTCACAGGAGACGAAACGTGGATTTATTGTTTTGAACCCGAAAAAAAACAGCACGAAACGTGGATCTATTGTTGTGAACCCGAAAAAAAAACAGCAATCTTGTGAATGGGTGTTTGAAAATGAGAACAAGGCAACAAAAGTGAGGCAGGCGAGAAACGTTGGTAAAAAATGATCGCGTTTTTTTTCTTAGCTACGGGTCCCATCTGTACAATTCCACTTGAAGATCAAAAGAGTGTTAATGCCGAGTAGTATTCTACCATTTGTTTACTCAGGGTGTTAGAAAAAGTTCGCGAAAACGACCTAAAATCCGCGTTCTCCTACATCATGACAACGCTTCTTCACACACGGCCAACAAAACAAAGTCATTTTTAGCTTCCGAAAAAGTACAACTCGTCAACTATCCTGCGCATAGCCCCGACCTAGCACCCTGTGATTTCTGTATTTTCCCCAAAATCAAAGATTTGATGAGAGGTTTCACTTTTACCAACTCCGAAGAGGCAGTGATAGCGTTCAATCAGCACGTGAAAATGCCTTCAGATCTGTGGTCCTCCTGTTTTAAAAATGGTTCGATCGCATGAAAAAATGTTTAAACTATAAAGGAGAGTATTTTGAAAAGCAATTAACATAATATTTTGGTTTTAACATGTTGTTTTTTTAAGTCACGCAAAACTTATAGTGTGACCTACGTATACTGAAAATTTAATAAGTAAATCGTAGCCAGTAGGTTGATTTTCTACCTAAAATAGCATTTAACCAAGTGTTTTTTCGAGACGTCGTGATTTGGTCGTAAATTGTCCATTCACTATTAAATAAATGAAATAAAATAACGCTTATTAATGATTTTAAAACTATTTTACGTCACTAGTGTTTCAGATTGAATTAATCTTTCTGTGAGTTACCCCTTTCCCACTTTAATTGGTCGGCTCTCTAATCAGCCGGAGGCTGCGCCAAGTGGTGCGGTCCTGCCTTCCAGGATCCTGTGGTCCACCATCATCATTCTGAGACGTCGAGGGTAATTCCAACCATGTGACCGTCTCAGACGGCTCTCAGTAAGCTTATTCTGTATGGGTCAAATTTAATTAATATCCACTAGAATGCGAAATCATGGTGACCGATCTTGGTACACGTGTTTGTAAACTTTGTCTGTGTGTGCGTATCTGTATAAACGAATAGGTACGCTGTTAAAACAATTAGATTTCGTTTTGGCGAATCGAAATCGAATTTGCTACATCAGAAAACCTAGGCTCTGCTTTGCCTACGCGGAAGTTATCAATATCGATTTTTTATTTTGGATGAATGAAATGAAATAGGTCTACATTTTAGAAAGAAAAGAAAAAGAAAGAACTAAAGAAAGATTTTATTATTCCACAAAACAAACACTTACACAGATTACAGAGCAAGAAATATTAAAAATTAAAAAAAGTAATAATTAGACCAATGTTTACTTACAAATACTAACGTGGAATAAACGGCCGTCCCTCAGCGTAATGCTGTCTGCGCGGTAGTGCAAGCCAGACAACGCTGGTTTTGTGGGAAGGCCGGATAGTAGTTTACATAAATATATCGAAATGAAACGTCACGTGAACACAAATAAACAAAGAGAAAAAAAATTACAATCATACTCGTAATAAGAACATTTAAAATCACATAAATTTTGAGACTAGATAATTTTGCCATCGTCTGTTTGTCTGTATCTTAGATACAGACTGTAGATAATTGTCACACACAGGGGCTTTGGTTTTATGTAAAGTTTCGTTTCAAGCTTAAAACACACTGTTCCTTCCCATACGACGTATGCCACGCGACGTGGGAAACAGGGACACACTGGTCGTACGTCTTACGATGTCTGACGTTTACGTTATCTACGCGCTATGACACTACGTGTGTGAAAGCGTCGTACGCGTGGGATAGCATGGGAACACGCGAATCTGGCGCGGTGACGCGTAAGACAACGTGGTGAATGACCAGTGTGTTCGTTACTATACAAATTGTATAGGCCAGATCCTGTTCAGATGTCATAATGCGTAGTGTACGGCGCATGTGAAGGATGAGTTTGCCCGTCCCTTAAACGTTTCAACTTTACTTTGTGTTGTACAAAAATACAAAATCCAGTCACATTTCCAAATTTACAGCTTTTTACTACTGCATATGAAAGTAAACAAGTAAGGTACTTACATAACAAAACCAATTTTTGTCCGTCTGTTTGTCGCCGCTAATCTCTTGAATTACTGGACCGATTTTAACAGGACTTTAACTGAGTGATAGCTGATGTAATAAGGTACCTTTTATCCCGTAAATGTTGCTTCCCGCGGGAAACGGGAACCATTTATGCGGTAATAGACTCGCTCTATATTACGTGGGACCAACTGATACTAGTGAAACGACTTACTTATATTCTAATATAATATTATTTGGTTTCAGGTAAGCATTAATCAAATTGTATCGTTTGATAACAAGAAACCTAACCTAACCTGTGAATGTAAGCTCAATAGCTTTATTTTAGTTGTAAGTATAGGTATATGTTAAAATATAATCAGTATACTGAGTATTTCATTATTAAATAACTCGCTTGTACATATATTCCACAATTTTTTATAGGTAATAGGACCTCACCGGTTTCGTTCCATAATATAGGCTAACACTGGCCTGCATACTTGATCAGTATTTATTTATTCAATTATTATCAGGCTACTTGAGAACCCCAAGGTGACACAGGCATCGGACCCAACGCTTCCTGCAGGAGACGTTACCTGGGGATCGTGCGGAGTATGGCCTTATACGGGGCTCCCGTATGGGCGGCGCGGTTGACGGCCAACAACTCAACGCTCCTTAACAGACCGTTGAGGACCTTGGCCGTCAAAACAATAAGGGGCTACCGCACGATCTCCGGAGAGGCTGCATGTCTCCTAGCCGGGACCCCTCCATGGGACCTGGAAGCGAGAGCCCTTGCGTCATTGTTCCAATGGCGCAAGGAGGCGCTGGAGCGGGACCACAGGCCTGCGTCTCGAGAAATCGATGACCGGCGGTCCCAACTCCGCCAGGATCTCATGGAGTCATGGAGGGTAAGACTTGAGCAACCCAAGTGGGGTGCCACCATCATCGCGGCGGTGAGACCGATCATGGACGATTGGCTGCAGAGGCAGCATGGTGACCTCACGTATCGTGCGACGCAGATCGTTACCGGGCATGGATGCTTCGGTAGCTATCTGTTTCGCATCCATCGTGAGGTCACACCCCGGTGTCAACACTGCGAGGTTTCCGACGACGACACCGCACTCCACACGTTGGTGGAGTGCTCAGCGTGGGCGAGTCAGCGCCGGGACCTCGTAGTGAGTCTGGGCGTGGATACCCTCTCGCTGGAGACCATGCTTCAAGCCATGGTCTCCAGCGGGAGTAGGTGGAACGCGGCCGTGTCCTTCTGCGAGCAAGTCGTGCTCGCGAAGGAGGCGGCCGAGAGGGAGAGGGAGCGTGCCCTCCCCGCCGAGTTCCGTAGTCAGCGGCGAGGCCGCCGCAGACTCATCTACGCCCAAGACCATCGACCTCCATGATCGGGGCCTGAGGACGGCGGGATCGCCACCCGTCGTCCTTACAGAAGCAGGCTAGAAGGGTTGCGTGCTGCGGGGCCTTTGCCCCATAGCACACAACCAGATTCACTCATTGACGCGGGATAAAACCCTACCCCAACGACGCGGGATTCTCATCCCGACCCAACCCCCGCAGAGACCACAGAAGTGGTCAAAGTCCGCCGGGCGCCACTGGAAATATGTTCTGCTTGTAACCAGAGACGCCCGGCAACGGACGTTAGAGCGGCCGCGGCCTAGGTCGCGGAACTAAAAAAAAAAAAAATAAAAAAAAAAAAATAAAAAAAAAAAAAATTAAAAAAAAAAAAAAGCTACTTGAGAAAAGTTACAGATCTTATATTAACTTATTCTACGGCCCATAGATACATACCTTAAAACTAAAAATACATATAATTATATCTAGAACACTGAACTGTCTGTTGTGTACAGTAGGCCCGTGTGCAGTAGCCTCACTCTTTGATAAATATTATATTCAGTACTTATAAAATATGTGAAGTGAATTAGTGTAAAACACCTTTGAAGATGGCATACAGCGAAACTTGGTCCTATTACCAATTAAAAATTGTGAAATATCTGTCCAGTCCAAGGCCTGTAATTGGCTGTGCCATAGCAGCTGGCACGTAAAGTTTAGTTGCCTCTCATCAACATTTCATCGCAAGGCAAAGGGTTTCAATATATTTTTAATTCAAAATTACTATATAGCTGCTACTTTTATTAAATTCATTCGGCCATTTTGGACATAACCCATTATAAATGTGCCCGGTGACGGCAATAGGCTTGCCCCTTATTACGTGGGACTAAAAATACTGGGTGTGTAATGCACCTCTGCCTACCCCTTCGGGGATACAGGCGTGATATGTGTGTGTGTGTGTGTGTGAAATATCTGTACAAGTGAGTAATTTAATACAACACTAGAAGTGACTACAAGTGAGTAATTTAATACGACAATAGAAAGCATAAATTATATTGAGTATTTATATAATTCCTATATTTATACTTCTTTGAAAATTGTATCCCACCAAACATTGCATGTAAGGCTAAGGCCAATCGAGCAAGGTATTGATTGTACTGTAAAAAATTATATCAGATCTTATGGAATGCCAAGCTTCAGTCCACACGTCCTAACCTAACACTTTCCCTCATCTTAGCGCATATACCGCTCTGTGTGACTCCTAGTTTTAAGTTCTCAACAAACTCTAAAACTTAGACAAATGTGTCGCTTGCCTAATTTGTTACTTAATGACCTATGCGCTTCCAAAAACTACTTTACTTACATGGCTTAGTCAATTCGTAAGGACGACGTGCTTATTCCCTTGGGTTTTTAAGTAGAAACTAGTTCAATGGGCGTTAATTATGACAATAGGTACTTAAGTATTGAAGTTGGACTTTCTAGCTCTGTCCAGACCGAATCTATGGAGTAACGAAAATACGACGAAACGTTTCAAGAAAAGGTAGGTAGGTATAGGGCTCCGCGCTGCGCTGCCTCGATTGGCGGGACAACTACTCTAATTTATCTATTGCAAACACGATTATAGGTAGATGTCTTATCGATTAAGGTAAATGTCTTTCCTTATTTAAATTACGCGTCGTTTTACAACAAATATTAATTAATATTAGAAGCAATTTTTTTTTAATGTAATATTAATTTTCGCCCTTCAACCTCAGAGCTATCAAAGTAAGCAAATTAAGAGATATCTAATTTATTATTCATGAAAGGTAATAGCAAAATCCCGATGAACGTCGAAACAATTCTATATTTAATGCATTTTAATATTAATATCTATTTAATTTACAATTAATTCGGAACTATCTCTTGTTATACTAATATAATACTCGTTTGAATTTCAAATCTTTTTAGGTACGGCATTGTCTTCAATGACTGCTTTCTAAGGATCCAATTTTGCCAGTGGTACCACGATTACCACTGAGCAATCATAAATGGTAGATATTACAAATCATTGCGGTTTGTAACAATTAGGTTGTCTACCAATGGTAGTACACGGGCAATTTTAGAGCAATAATTGCTGGGCTACACGAATGAATCAAATGGAGCAATATGGAGCAATTTTTTCAGGCAATACGCAAAACATGTTGATTCTCGCGCCTTATTTTGCCGTAAATTTGCTCATAGCTGAGCAATTTTTATTACCCATGTAAGCGCACCGTTAAGAACATTAAAGATGGAACAGTAAATTCAAATGACTAATATGACTGATTTGAACTATCAAAGAGCAAAAAATAAAAACCAAAGCGTTATATTTCTGCTTTGATCACATTAATACTCAAATCCAGGGGTAAGATCAGAGCCTCCACAGATATTCATTGGTCCAGACGTAACGAAATTTACCCTGAACCCTTATAAGATCTGTTGCAATGTGAAAGGTAGTATGTGAATGGTAGGTGTAGTTTTAAAGATCTAAGCATACATATGGACGGACAGACTTTGTTTTATACTATGTTATGATTATGATATATATAAATACAGTCACGGTTATATAATCAGCGAGAAGGTAGGCAGACGTTCGGGGGTATAGGCGTGACGATATATACTTGTTGACTTGATATGTATGTATAATCATAACATAGTCAGTCATACATAGTATTAAACAAAATAAAGTACGATAATTTAGTGTCTGAGGTAATTTTCTGCATGCCTGTATAGGTAGAACAATCGAGCTTTTATATCCTGTGACATCTTGGAGATAATAGGTATATTACGTGTTTATGTGCTAAGATTAAATAAATAAATATGAATAATGGTCACATCACAAAAAAAGTAATTAAATATTTAAAAATATTTGACGCCAAAAAGCTCGTATAAACCTTTTGCTCATATTTTATGTACCTACCCTATTTTTTTTTTTTATATTAATTCGACAAATTGACGCCACCCGCCTGATGGTAAGCTGTGGCGACGTCTGGCGATTGTGGGCAACTCTCACAGTACACAGGAATACTATAGAGAGTGACCCTCAACTTGACGAACCAGTAATGTGCCTCTTCACGCTTCGCTTAAAGAACCCAGGGTTATATGTTGGAGGAAACACGTGCGCGGGCAGGGCGTTCCAAGCCACCATCGTTCGGCAGAGAAACGAACGTTTAAAACGCTCAGTTCTCGCGAAGACGGTTTCCACGGTACGAGAGTGACATCTCTGCCCGGCACGCGTTGTTCGGGATCGGAAGGGAGAGGGTGGGATCAGATTGAAGAGCTCTTCAGAACACTCACCGTGGTAAATACGGTAGAACGCGGCCAAGGAAGCAATTGTTCGGCGCTGGGCTAGCGGCTCAAGGCTTCCCGTTACCTCCGGACAATCTATAATGCGAACAGCGCGTCGCTGCATAGCGTCGAGTGCGTCCAGCAAATACTTCGCGGAGCCGTCCCAGAGGTGAGAGCAGTATTTGACGCAGGGTCTAATCTGCGTTTTGTACAGCAGACACCTCTGGTGCGGTGTAAAGAATCGCTTTACCTTGTTCAGTATTCCTAGTTTCCGCGAAGCTAGCCCAATACATCTCTCAATGTATTTAGTGTTATTGAGCTCTCGACGTACGTCTATGCCAAGGATGTCTAGATTATCCTTCATTGGTAATGTTGCATTCTGAAGAGTGGGTAGGGGAAGGAAAGGGGATTTTTTCGCTGTAAATGCACACGCCTGTGTTTTGCGGGCATTGAACTCGACCAAGTTCTCGGCACCCCATTTGGAGATACTGTCGAGGTTACGGTCGAGATCAGCCACGAGTCGTTGTCTTTCCTCCTCAAACTCAGATCGCCCCGCCGTCGGGCGAACCGAGTAACTCCCGTGCAGTGTGCTGTCATCTGCATAGCAATGAAGGTTCCCGAGGGATAGCATATCATTGATATGCAGAAGAAAGAGAGTTGGTGATAGTACGGACCCCTGCGGTACCCCGGCATTCACTTGCAAGAAGCGAGAAGCCTGGCCATCGCAGAGGACCCGCACTCGGCGCTCGTTTAAAAAGCTGGCAATCCAGCTGCACAGTTGAGGAGGTAGACCATATGCCCGAAGCTTGGAAAGGAGCGAAGCATGCCAGACCCTTTCCAAAGCTTTGGCGATGTCCAGGCTAATAGCCAAGGACTCGCCGTACTTTTCCATAGCCTCACCCCATACATGCGTGACGAATGCCAGGAGGTCACCCGTTGATCGTTTTGGCCTGAAGCCATATTGCCGATCATTGATTAGCGAGTGATCCTCCAGGTGTCGCATGAGCTGCTTATTGATAAGGAGCTCAAGCACCTTGCAAATGACTGAGGTGACAGCTATGGGTCGATAGTTGCCTGGATCGGAGCGATCTTGGGGATCGGTTGTACGTTCGCCTCTTTCCAGACCTCCGGCACGAGCCCTGTAGAGTATGACAGGCGGTACAGACGCGTTAGTACTGGAGACAACTCAGCAGCACATTTTCGTAACACCACCGCCGGAATGCCGTCAGGGCCACTGGGTTTTCCGCGTGTCGAGCGACCGCAGCACTGCCCGTACATCACATTGCCTGATAACAATATCAGGCATAGTGTGGCCACAGTTGGCGATGGCGGGGGGCTGCAGGCCACGGTCATCGACGCGGGAATTAGCCGCAAAGAGGTCTGCGAGCATGTCCGCCTTCTCTTGGGCTTTGTGAGCCAGTGATCCATCAGGAAAACGCAGTGGTGGCAGCGAGGGTTGGCAAAAATTTTACTGTACGGCTTTGGCCAGTTGCCAGTATCCACGGCTGCCCGTGGGGTGGGATGTGAGCTCCTGACCAAGCCGCGCGACGCGCTGGGCATCCGCTCTCTTGAAGGCCCTCTTGCTGAACCTAGTGGCCCTATTGTACGCTGCTTTGAGGCGGTTCACATTCGGGTCACGTGCCGCCCGAGCCCTGACCCAGGCGCGATACGCCGACTGTTTTTTCTGGACAGCCTCGGTACATTCACGCCCGAACCAGGGGCGAGCTTTGCGGATGCTGGCGACATCAGTGAAAGGGATATAATATTCTATCCCTAGACTGATCTCGCCAGCAACGGCAGCGGCGCTATCCGAAGGCGCCTTCCCTACAAAGCAGCGTTGGCTCCACGGGACGGACGCAAAGTAATCGCGGAGACCGTCCCAGTCTGCCGACGAGTAGTGCCATAGTCGTCGAGTCATTTGCTCAGCACGAGCAGGCGGTGGCACTTGGAAGCTGGCGTGCACCACACAGTGGTCGGAAGTGCCCAGTGGGGCGCGTACCGACACACTGTACTCGGCTGGGCGACTCGTCAGCAGTAGATCCAGCAAGGCGGGCGTGTGGTGTGACCTGTCAGGTATCCGGGTGATCCCCTGTACCATCTGGGTCAGCCCGTGGGAGAGAACGAATGCATGGGTGGATCGTCCCGCATGCACGGTCCTAAGGGACCCCAGCCACTCAACGTGATGAAAGTCCCCCAGGAAAACCAGGTCAGCGTTCGGGAACCGCACCTGCGCATCGTCAGCTATTTCGCTGAGGTATTCGAAAAGCCTTGTTGTCTCAGTGTCCCCTGTGTGGGAGCGGTAGATGCACACGTAGATCTGGCTCATAGAGCCATGATCCACGTGCAGCCAAAGGACGGAGTAGGAGGGGTTCTCTAGACAGCGCAACCGGCGGCAGCAGACATCCGCCCTAACGAACACGCACACTCCGGTTTTGTCGCGGAATTGTTCCTCAATGACATAACCCGGGTAACTGAGGTAAGACGTGTCGTCAGGGTGGCGTATCTGTCTCCGTAAGGAACATCACCTATATCACTCAGGAGATAAACTCCTTTCATAAATCGGTAAGTATCTTTTATTTGAGACCAAATTCGTCGAAATCCTTCAAGCCGTATAAGCACCAGTACCTCGTCATGGATCTGGGTGTGGTTACCCTCTCGCTGGAGACCATGCTTCGAACCATGGTCTCCAGTGGCAGTAGGTAGAACGTGGCCGTGTCCTTCTGCGAGCAGGATATTCTCGCTAAGGAGACTGCCGAGAGGGACTAAAGACGGCCCTGTGTGGATAGAGTGGTTCACGAGGTGTATATAATTTATCAAGCGGGCGAAACCGCGGGCATAACATCTCTCCTTTCGAGCCAGGCAGATAAAATATATTAAATATGCAAAATTTCTTAATCTTTTCCAGTGGTTGTCTAAAATTAGCAACACGTTTTTGGGTCCACGTTTATCACATATTATATTATATTAAAATATACCAAGTCCCTTCTTTTAAAGAACCTTTTATCGGATTAAAAATACTAGCGGAGGCCTGCGGTTTCGCCCTCTTGGCAAATTATAATACTCAAATCTTCAAATCCTCAAAAACCTCCGGCTTAGTGCGTGTCGGGCTACGCATAGAGTACGCTTCCATAGTCGCCCATAATAGCCTTTATAACTCCTGAACCAACAGAGTTAAGCTGAATATCTCGCAAACGTACTCTTAAATAAAAAATCGTCTTTGCAACATTTTTTTTAAAGACTTATACAATGATACCACACACTACGGAGTTGTACGTGTAGTACATACCACAAAAATCATAAATTTATTCTAGCATTCTGTCGGCGTAGTAAATACACATATCCATACAAAGTTTCATGTTCACTAGCTGTTTGGGAGGAAAACCAAGAACGGACGGACAGACAGACGGATGACATGACGAAACTACAAATAAGGGTTCCGAGACTTGAACTTCGGAACCCTAAAAACCGCATCACAATCCGTTGCGTACTTTTAAAGATCCAAGCATAGGTAAGGACAGCGGTAGGCAATTTTGTTTACATCTCTCATGCTCTGAAAGTGGGTCATTGCTTACCTGATATGCGGGTTGAAAGTGATACATTTCCGCCCTAAGGCGCAAAAGTAAAAAATATATCAGCACATCTTGAGGCGATGACAAAAACGTATACACCCAAAGTTCGATTAAGTCAATACAACATTCTGGATTTTGAATGGTCATAAACAAAAAAGAGTTGAGTTACAATAAAATAAAACGTAATCAGCACAAACAATCATTATTTGGACAGTTATACCTTAAAATACTGTACCTATAACTGTATTTTAAAACCTGACTAAATCGCCCGCGGTAACGCGTCAAATCATAAAAAAATACTCTATAGCAGTTCAAAAAAATATGTGCGTAAAAAAGATACTGAAAAAATTAAAAAACTGAAGACTATTTTGTATGGAATAATCTAACTAATGACAAGGCGGTATGATCAAAAGACTAGAGTTTGCCCTGAAAAAAGTGCGAATGAATAACAAAAATTAAATAAAAAGTGGGAAGCACAATACTTGATACGTGATCAATCTCTATGCATTGTTATAATTTTTTTATTTGACTTTTATTTGCTTTCCTCGCATTCTAAATGAAAAGCAGTGTTTAACTCGGGTGAAAACAGACATTTCTGCCTCGAACTGTTGGCTCACTACCTTCGAGCGCCAAAATATCTCGTCAGAAATGGGAGGCTTTCATCCCTTGGTTGATAATCTACTATTTATTCTATGTTAAGACTAGGCGACTCCCGCGACTTTGTCCACGTACTATGTTTAGGTATTGCAAGATTTCCATTACCAGGTACTCCTATTCATCGTAGCGTGATGCGAATTACACACCCACATTTTGCCTAAAATACCTAATTATTTTTGGCCCCACATAATAGCAAACCATTCTGTATTTCTCCAACCCTTCTGTAATTCGAAGCCACGACCTCTGAGTCCAATAGTTGGCAACCTATGTGCTATGTGGTCCACCAATAAGCACATAAGTTGCCAAAAGGCCTTTCATAAGTTTATACTTTATAAAAAGATAAGATAAGATATTTATTTTGCAGAACATGTGTGTATAATAGTACAAATTGAATCTTATTATAAGGTCTTAGCTAGGTTAGTATCAACATGTTGTACCATAACCATGGTGTACAAATTATTATTAATTTAGTTCATATAATTCAATAAATTATTTAATTTTTAAATGATTTAATTATTCAATCGATTACCAGTTCATTCAGTAGTATTATTGCAGTCAAATAAAAAAAACTCATAAAATGTTAGCATCTTGGCGTTCACAATCAGTCATTTGCAAGGTGCTTGAGCTCCTTATAAATAAGCAGCTCATGCAATTCCTAGAGGATCACTCGCTAATCAATGATCGACAATATGGCTTCAGGCCAAAGCGATCAACGGGTGATCTTCTGGCATTCGTAACGCATGTCTGGGGTGGGGCTATGGAAAGGCACGGCGAGTCCTTGGCTATTAGCCTGGACATCGCCAAAGCCTTCGATAGGGTCTGGCATGCTTCGCTCCTTTCCAAGCTTCCGGCATATGGTCTACCTCCTCAACTGTGCAGCTGGATTGCCAGCTTTTTAAATGAGCGCCGAGTGCGGGTCCTCTGCGATGGCCAGGCTTCTCGCTTCTTGCAAGTGAATGCCGGGGTACCGCAGGGGTCCGTACTATCACCAACTCTCTTTCTTCTGCATATCAATGATATGCTATCCCTCGGGAACATTCATTGCTATGCAGATGACAGCACACTGCACGGGAGTTACTCGGTTCGTCCGACGGCGGGGCGATCTGAGATTGAGGAGGAGAGACGACGACTCGGCTGATCTCGACCGTAACCTTGACAGTATCTCTCAATGGGGTACCGAGAACCTGGTCGAGTTCAATGCCCGCAAAACACAGGCGTGTGCATTTACTGCGAAGAAATCCCCTTTCCTTCCCCTAGCCTCTCTTCAGAATGCATTATTACCAATGAAGGACAACCTTGATATCCTTGGCATAGACGTTCGTCGAGAGCTCAATAATAAAAACTACATCGAAAGATGTATAGGGCTAGCTTCGCGGAAACTAGCAATACTGAATAAGGTAAAGAGATTCTTTACACCGGACCAGAGGTGTCTGCTGTACAAGACGCAGATTAGACCCTGCGTCGAATACTGCTCTCACCTCTGGGACGGCTCCGCGAAGTATCTGCTGGACGCTCTCGACGCTATGCAGCGACGGGCTATCCGTATTATAGATTGTCCGGAGGTAACGGGAAGCCTTGAGCCGCTAGTTCAGCGCCGAACAATAGCTTCCTTGGCCGCATTCTACCGTATTTACCACGGCGAGTGTTCTGAAGAGCTCTTCAATCTGATCCCACCCTCTTCCTTCCGATCCCGAACGACTCGTGCCGGGCAGAGATGCCACCCCCACACAGTGGATAGCATGTTCGCGAGAACCGAACGTTTTAAACGTTCGTTTCTCTGCCGAACGATAGTGGCCTGGAACGCCCTGCCTGTGCACGTGTTTCCTCCCACATATAATCCTGGGTTCTTTAAGCGGAGCGTGAAGAGGCACATCAGTAGGTCGTCAAGTTGAGGGCCACTCTCAATAGTAATGTGTGCTGTGAGAGTGGCCCACAATCGCTAGACGTCGTCACGACTTACCACCAGGCGGGCGGCGTCAATTTGGCGAACCAAATATAAAAAAAAAAAAAAAAAAACAATGTTGGCTCTTTCGTCAACTCGCAGGTGAGAAACTGGTGCGCACCCGCGAGTTAGCACCTTCTGATTTTACCTACTTTTCTTGTCATCAACTCGTGCGCGCGTGAATTTAGATTAAAATAAGTACTAGGCTACAAAATTTTTAAAACGTATATATATTATTATATAATGACTGCTTCGGTGGCGTGGTCGGTAGTGTATCCGCTTTCGACGCCGGAGTCTCGGGTTCGATTCCCGGTCGGGACAAACTTTGTGTGATGACACATACGTTTGTACCGAAGCCTGGATGTTTCCTATGTATAATATGTATGTATTTACAAAAAAAAAGTGTATATAAGTATTTATATCAGTTTATCTAGTACTCATATCACAAGCTCTGCTTAGTTTGAGACTAGATGGCGTTGTGTGGATTGTCCTAACATATATTTATTATTTATTTATTATTTATTATTATTTTACCTACTTAGTTTAAATGTATTGGATTCTTCTCTGCCAACCTTAATTGTATGACGTATTATATGCCTACCTATATTTGTTAAGATATTTAACATAGTTACAGATTAGACCGGCAGGGCGGTTGGAGATTGAGGACGATAGACTACATCTCGTGGCTGATCTCGACAGGAACCTCGACTATATCTCTCAATGGGGTACCGAGAACCTGGTCGAGTTCAATGCCCGCAAAACACAGGCGTGTGCATTTACAGCGAAGAAATCCCCTTTCCTTCCCCTACCCTCTCTTCAGAATGCATTATTACCAATAAAGGACAACCTTGACATCCTTGGCATAGACGTTCGTCGAGAGCTCAATAATAAAAACTACATCGAAAGTTGTATAGGGCTAGCTTCGCGGAAACTAGGAATACTGAATAAGGTAAAGAGATTCTTTACACCGGACCAGAGGTGTCTGCTGTACAAGACGCAGATTAGACCCTGCGTCGAATACTGCTCTCACCTCTGGGACGGCTCCGCGAAGTATCTGCTGGACGTTCTCGACGCTATGCAGCGACGGGCTATCCGTATTATAGGTTGTCCGGAGGTAACGGGAAGCCTTGAGCCGCTAGCTCAGCGCCGAACAATAGCTTCCTTGGCCGCATTCTACCGTATTTACCACGGCGAGTGTTCTGAAGAGCTCTCCAATCTGATCCCACCCTCTTCCTTCCGATCCCGAACAACGCGTGCCGGGCAGAGATGCCACTCCCACACAGTGGATAGAATGTTCGCGAGAACCGAGCGTTTTAAACGTTCGTTTTTCTGCCGAACGATAGGGGCCTGGAACGCCTTGCCTGTGCACGTGTTTCCTCCCACATATAATCCTGGGTTCTTTAAGCGGAGCGTGAAGAGGCACATCAGTAGGTCGTCAAGTTGAGGGCCAATCTCTATAGTATTGTATGCTGTGAGAGTGGCCCACAATCGCTAGACGTCGTCCCGACTTACCACCAGGCGGGCGGCGTCAATTTGGCAAACCCAATATAAAAAAAAAATAGAATAAAAAAAAGAGAGGCTTTCTCTTATTATGTAATAAGTATAGTAGTAATAAATAAAACAACACGTCAAAAGTATAAGCTGTATATTCCTAAAAATAATCAACAATATTACAAAAAATCAAGAATGTGGTATACTGCTATTATACATGGGGCATACTAAAAGTTTTGCACTTCTAGCTAATCGGAACTATTTGAATTTCAAATGTTATATTTTTTTAAACGTTGCAACCTTCATGGTAATAAAAGAAAACAATTGGCGGGAAATCAATTGTTTTTTATCACACATAAAAATTCTACGTATGCAACGAAAGTGGAATTAGTCGAAAAGATTTTAGAGCGATGATTTTTTATGATTTTAAAAGTTCTCTCTCTCCGCAAGACTGTGCCGCTTATCTTCAAAATGCTTTTGGGAGAGAAGCACCTTGTTTGAGCACCGTGAGGCGATGGTTTGCTGAATTTGAGAGACGTCGAGTTTCTTTACATGACGAATTTCGTGAAGGGCCTTCAACTGCCGTCAACGAAAATAATGTGGCTACTGTTAAGCGGTTAATTGAAGAAAACCCGCGGATTACCTATTAGATAATTCGAGACCTATTGGGGATTGGTATAAGTCAAATCCTGAAAATTTTACACGAAAAAAGGGAAAGTTCGGAAACTTTGTTGTCGTTGGATCCCTCATGAAATGACAGCGGAGCAGAAGCGGGCTCGCGTGGAATGGTGCTCACAGATGCTACTGAAGTACGACCACGGACATTTTAATGCTGTTTATGACATTGTCACAGGAGACGAAACGTGGATTTATTGTTTTGAACCCGATAAAACACAGCAATCTTGTGAATGGGTTTGAAAATGAGAACAAGCCAACAAAAGTGAGTCAGGCGAGAAACGTTGGTAAAAAAATGATCGCGTTTTTTTTCTCAGCTACGGGTCCCATCTGTACAATTCTACTTGAAAATCAAAAGAGTGTTAATGCCGAGTGGTATTCTACCATTTGTTTACCCAGGGTGTTAGAAAAAGTTCGCGAAAGACGACCCAAAAGCCGCGTTCTCCTACATCATGACAACGCTTCTTCAACAAAACAAAGTCATTTTTAGGTTCCGAAAAAGTACAACTCGTCACCCATCCTGCGCATAGCCCTGACCTAGTACCCTGTGATTTCTGTATATTCCCCAAAATCAAAGGTTTGATGAGAGGTTTCACTTTTACCAACTCCGAAGAGGCAGTGATAGCGTTCAATCAGCACGTAAAAACATGGCTTCAGATCTGTGGTCCTCCTGTTTTAAAAAATGGTTCGATTGTATGAAAAAATGTTTAAAATGTAAAGGAAAGTATTTTGAAAAGCAATAAATATAATATTTTGGTTTTAACATGTTGTTTTTTTAAGTTACGCAAAACTTATAGTGTGACCTACGTATACAAAATATACCCATTTTATGGCAAGGACACTACTAGCGATACTACCAGTAGTGTTGTTTACAATTAACGACACTACCGCGCCCATTTTACTTTTCAACTACGAAGGCAGTGCGTCTATGTTAGTAAATCATGTAGTTATATGAGGGATGACACACTGAACAAAGCGGGCCCGCGTTTGTTCAGTGTGTCATCCCTCATATAACTACATTATTTACTAACCTAGACGCACTGCTACCGCACTGCAACTGCTTTTGGTTTGCCCAAGCCTTAACTTCTATATTTAACGTTAGGTAGGTAACATCATCATCAGCCCACATCAGTCCACTGCTGGACATACGCCTCTCCAATGACACACCCTCCCTCCGATCTTGGGTCAATTTCATTTAGGAAGCTATACATACATGTTTTTTAATCCTACAAATCGTAAATATACGAATAACAGGAATTCTCGCTAATCCCTTCATACAACACTAACTATGGCGTTACCAGACCTAAAAGCATTCGTTCTCTTTAAACTTGATGGTAAACCTTATAACTATTTATACTGTCGATTGACGGCACTTGGTGAAATCTGCAACACATATTGCACAAAACATACTTTTCCACTGGTATAATTTTTATTATTACTGACCGGTTTCACCTCACGGCATCATCATTTTTTAAATTAAAATCTCTGATGAAGCTGTGAGGTGAAAAGTATATGTGTTTTTGTGCAATATGTAAACCTTATAAATTAATGTACGGTTTTTTCCCTATAGCGACTGTTATCTACGCAAAATTCCCAATAATGGCAGAGTAGACTAACGGTCTTTCGACTGGCAGACAACTCGTAATTTAATTATTTCCCATGGACTTCTAGTTCGGACGCTTTATAAATCCGTGAACTGAATGGCGCTTGTCATTTCAAAATATCGGACGCTCCATGAGTCGCAGTTAAACATGAAAGTCATTGGGCAGTGTTATGTTGATGAGTGGGATCGCCTTTCGTTACTTAATTATTTATATCGACCCTTGTAAGTATACTTAAGATGTTTGGAAAGCCTTATCTTTGTTTTACAGTGAGAAAGTAACAGACAGAATATACCTATTTAGTTTGGTTGGTCCCGTACGTCTTTATAACTGTAAAATTTTTGGAACTCTGTTGAAAACACGTCAAACATTGACACAAAAACCGATTTCAAATTACCGAAATGGGACCAAATTGAAATGGGACCACTCAAAACGCAGTTGTTTTAATTAAAAAAAAATCTAAATCGATGGACCCAGTCAAAAACTGTGGAACCTCCTCTTTTATTGGAAATTGGTTAAAATAGAATAAAAAATTTCACAATTCTAGACTATTTTTACATTTAATTTTAAATCCTTTTTATTCCATTTAAAAATAGGTTATTCCTGGAAAAGCTCAATTTAAAGTGCGCATATTATTTCAGAATTTAAAAGAATTCCTATAAATAAATTACGCATTTGAAATAATGAATGTGTTGATAATATAAATGTGTTGCCATTGATTTTAAATACTAGGAAACGGCTATGCCATTATAAGTAGACCGTCAAAAATAGTGTAGCGGTTTGACAGATAAAAATACGATCTTCCTGTTTATGAATACTTTTTTATGAAATATATCTTTCAGTAAAGAGTATTATTTTCTTATATGTTCGTATATATAAATACGACCACAACAGTCGATTGATGGTACTTGTTATAACATTAAATTAATCCGTTTATTTCTTTTAAATTCTTAACCTATAAATTTTTACAATATTTCTGTGCAAAAGATACATAAAATATTAAATAAATTAGTAGGTCAGACCACAGGTCACAGACTGAGAAACCTCCTAACGATGCGTGCCGTTTCGAGGATGACAGCCTTCTGTATCTGACCCTTGATCCAACAGTCTAGCGACAGTCTCTTGAGGTGTTGATAGAGACTCTTTGCTATTAGTCCGTTTGCCGAATCGATTATCGTATATATATATATATATATATATATATATATCGATTATTATACACGATATCAGGCCTATTGGCAACAAAAGTCCTGTCCGTGATGATTGATCGGTCCCAGATGCACGACCATTCTCAAGAACTGGCTCTGGTGACAGATTAATAAATAGTTATGTGTACTTAAAGTATGGTACCTCGGACTATATAAGGCCGTATTGAAGAGCAAGTTGCTGATGGATGATCCTGGCCACTTGATTGTGCCTATGTAAGTAAATTAAATAATATGGCGAAGCGATTCACCGGGACGGTGACATGCCCGACAAATGTCGACGGTACCGTCCTTCATGATATATAATATTATATTTCCTGTAGTTGTTCGTCTTGATAACCTCATCTGCAATTGCACAGGCAAAACCTTCAGTTTCCCCAAAGAGGTCATCGAAAACCAGCCAGTTTACCGATGCGAGCAGGTCCACATCGGGTCCTGTTAAGACTCGTTAGAACCGCCGTTACTCCTTGCTCTTCCATACGTCCCTACGGTCTTCAGTAGTTATCACCTTTGGTTTAAGCTAGTTATCTTTAGCCAAGGAAAGATGTGTCAGGCCCTTGTCAACCATCACGACATCACAATGAATGCCACACTCATTCTGTAGGAAGTATTCCCTTAGACTGCACGCTTCACGGTTATGGAGGTTCTTGGCATTTAAAAAACCTCGACCCTCTAACTCCGTGGTTCCGATGTACAGTCTCATAACAGAAGATCGTGGGTGTAACATTCGATGCGATGTCAGTTGTCGACGGACTCGCCTATCCAAGGCGTCTAGTTCCATTTGAGTCCACCCAAGTATAACAATGACCCAACCATTGAAAGCCTACATTTTGTTACCACCGGACAAAAAACTGTTAAGAACTGTTGTCAGGCCAAAAAAACGTTCAATCACCGATTTCTTAATATCATCTACCGCTATACCCAATGACTCTGACATACGTGTTTGTATGTTTCGGTCTCGGTGAGAGATCTGAGAGTTATTATCTCAGAAAGTTGTAAATTCAGTGAATTTATAACCGCACACTTATCAACACCGAACTCCATCTTAATGGCATTACTAAAACCTTCCGTAGTTTTAATGTTTTTACATTTTTAATATTATTATACAAAATAAATTTAATACTTAATATACTTTTCACTATATTTACTTCTCAAACCTAATAGGTATCGCTTTTCGGCAATAAAAATTAATTAAAACATGTATTTATTTCAAAAGTATAACATATTTGTGTGCCAAACTCTTGGTTAAACATGTTGATACTGAAAAAACTTCAGAAATATCTGTAGTACCTATGTACAATATGTTAATTTGTAGAACATGTGTTTAACACATGTTCTACAAATTAAAAAATCTTATCTTATATAAAAAAATATTATTTTTTTATTAGAGCGTAGCGAGCGAAGCTCTCATTGTGCAAGAAAGTTCAATCCTTTCTTGATTGCGAGATCTCTGTCAATACTTTACCGATTTCACCAATTTATATATCAAATTAAACTAGATTTAACTGACATCATTCTAACAGAGCCCGAATTTTCAATTTTGGAGCTCAAAAATTTTTTGTAAAAAAAGAAATACGAAAAGATATGTGATGGCTCTAATATGTTGCCGCGAAGCAGGGTGGCGACCTAGTTATTATATTCCAGTTTTATAAAGGTAGTAAAAAAAACAAAATACTTGATAATGTACACATATAATTATGGCAGCAATTAAAATTATCACTTTTATATCTCGTATGCTCAGAATACAGAATAAACTTTGTATTCTGAGCTCGTATGTTTACTAGGAAATCAATTTGAAGAACTACCTATACTTAAAATATTAAGAAAGAAATTATAAATAAATTACAAAAACTGATGTCATCGGCAGGACTCGAACCCACGGCCTTTCCCTAGCATGGGGAATGCTCTGACCACTGAGCTACGATGACCAATACCGACAACATCGAATTTTTGCTTCATACTACGAGTATATTCACAATTTCTAGATCGCGCTATTAAGGTTAACGTTGGATCCACCTATCAGTACCAGTGTATCGTGTTACAACGATATTTAAACACTGAATTTTAACTTAATATTTTAAGAACAGTTTATGCAAACTCACTGCTTTGAAATACAAAAAAATATACTTTTTTTTAATTCCGCGAGACAACGGCCATGTCCATTGTTGCGGGTGTCTCTGGTGACCCTGAAGGCATTTCCAGTGGCACCCGGCGGACTTTGGCCACCGGTGTGGCCTCTTCGGGGAAAAATATAAAATAAATATACCCGCTACTTATCCATCACAAAACATGCAATGTGTGTTTGTCAACCGTGAGTTATTGGACATACGGGCGCAGGTGGAACTATACTTCAACATGTAATCCATATTGATGGGTACCCCTGCAAGTAAGTATTTCGCTTGGGTTTGTATTGTTGCTGCCAATTATTGTTTATGGTAGGCATGTGGAGTAGTAACGGCAATAGATTTGCCTCCTATTACGACTAACACAACTACTGCCAAAATGTTGGAGTGTAACGCACCTCTACTTACCTCCTTAGCGGTTTTTTTTTGCTCACCTTTGCCGATTGCATATATATTTAACTGGCTAACTAGGAACGATAGCCCTCTCGGGGCTTCTTCATCATAAACTATACTAATTCTATCTTCTCTCATTCCCATTCTCTAGTAACATACTATTTCTGATTTTATCTTCTCGCACTTTCACGCTCTACCTTTCATTCCTTATTTTGCTTAGAGATAACAGGGTATTTTTCTTTATTGAGCTGTAGCGAGCTGAAGGCGAGCGAACCTCCTATTACTACACTCGAGGGTTTTCACTTGACCGAATACTCCTCCTGAACGACTGAACCGATCTTCCTCAAACTTTGCATGGTGGCAGTGACCATGCTCGTGAGTGCATATATCTGAAATCAGAAACATCGAAGAGACCACGGAGGAATAATCACCGAAAAACCTGTTCCAGGAGGACTTAGACCGTTATACCGAGACAATTACACATAATGCGCGCGCCATACATAATTTTGACCTTAAAAGAGGTCAAATAGACCATCAGTACAAAAAAAAAGAAATTAGAAACTGAAAAAAAAAGTAAGTTTTTCCAAAAGTTTTGTACAGTTTTGCTTAGGTTAATCTTAATATCTGCTTGTAACCAGAGACGCCCGGCAACGGACGTTAGAGCGGCCGCGGCCTTGGTCGCGGAACTAAAAAAAAAAAAAAAGGTTAATCTTAATTATTACCCCCTAGTGGTTAGAGGCTTGATTTTATGTTAAATATTGTAACAAAAATACGATACTTACTCAGGAAAACAACTGAATTACAACATAATGTCGGTATTTTTACATTTTTTAAACAAAACCACCAAATTTTTCCTTAAACTCATGTTATGGTTTTATCGTAACAAAGTTTTTTTTTCATTTCTGTGTAGAAGCTTACTCAAATGTCTCTCTGCTTTTTTCTCTTTTACTTAAACTGCAAAAGCTTTATAATATTATACCCTAGCAGGATGCCTGGCAACTCCTTTCAGTTAGAATAGTTTCTTTACTAATAATCCTACTAATACTATAAACGCGAAAGTTTGTGAGTATGTAAGTATGTAAGTATGTATGGATGGATGGATGTTTGTTACTCTTTCACGTAAAAACTACCGAATGGATTTTAATGAATCTTTACAATAATATAGCTTATACATCAGAATAACACATAGGCTACAATTTATAAAGATATTGTGTGAATTGTTCAAAATATGACGCGGTGCGACGGGAACGGGAAAACATCCAAATTACCATGCGGACGAAGTCGCGGGCGACCACTAGTAAATAAATAAATAAGTAATCTACATCTACATCTACACTACTATTATAAAGAGGAAAGATTTGTATTTTTGTGTGTATGTTTGTAATGAATAAACTCAAAACTACTGTGCCGATTTCAAAAATTCTTTCACCATTGGAAAACTACATTCACCCTGAGTAACATAGGCTACTTTTTATCCCGGCAATGTATTCCCACGGGAACCGGGAATGAGTAAACTAAATCACGCGGGGCTGCTGCGATCAGCTAGTAATAAATATTTTTGGACATTCTCACACGACGTCATCTAGCCCAAATTAAGCTAATATAAGTTTGTGTTATGGGATCTAGACGACTGACAAACATACTTGTATATTTCTAAATACATACATATTAAACATAGAAAATACCCAAACTCCAAAACAAAAATTTGTGGATCGCACAAATAGTTTGATTCGACCCGGAATCGAACCTGGGACCTCAGGGACGGCAGTAGCATACTCATACCACTGCACCACCGAGACAGTTCACTCTCTAGTATAATGCCATTATAGGCGAAATTATGTGTAACTGTGAATTCTTACGTATATATATAAGGGATATATATATAAGGGATAAAAAGTAGTCTAGTTCCCACCGGGAACGAAAAAACTATATCACGCGGGTGAAGCCGCGGCGATCAGCTCGTGATAAATATTTAGGATATTTTGTAACACAGCTCTCGAACCCGAGACCTCGCGGCGTCGAAAGACAATTAACTACCGACCACGCCACCGAAGCAGATAAATAGTTTTCACATGGCTGATGAAAGGGTACCTTAGAATTTGAAATTTAAATTTAAAAGGACGTTGAAAAGGTCCGTTCTTGAATTCACCTTTTACCTTAGTTATTTACGCTCGCTTTCACCTAAGTGACGTTAATTTCAAAGTAACCACGTTGTCTTTAATATTAATTAATAAAGAGAAAGTGTCATTAAAATTTACTAGTGGAAGCCCGTGACTTTGTCCGCTTGACAAATTATTTACACAAAAACCTTCCTCGAGAACCACTCTATCCATTGGTGGAAATAACATTAAAATCCGTTGCGTAGTTTTAAAGATCTAAGCTAACATAGGGAACGGATCGACTTTGTTTTTTACTATGTTATTTGAAGATTATTATAACTACGTTAAAAAAAATGTTTTTCACGCCTGTTTTTCTCTGGGGGTAAGCAGAGGTGCGTTAAATATCTACATTTTGCGTGTAGTTGTGTTGGTTCCGCGTAATAGGGGGCAAGCTTATTGATATTACCAGGTACTCTTTTTAACAGAAAATCAGTACCTTTTATACATACATATATGGTCACGCCCCTTTCCCATGGGATAGGCAGAGACTATGGAATTCCACTTGCTACGATCCTGGCATACTTCTTTCGCTTCTTCCACTTTCATAACTATCTTCATGCACGCTCTCCGGTTCTGGGTGCTCTTGACCTGGCCTTTGGTCAAAACATTTCCGATTTAGTCGAAGTACGTTCGCCTAGGTCGACCATTACCTGCCTGTCCATTCACGCCCGCCTTATGTATCTGTTTCGTCAATCTTCTTTCGTCCATCCTTTCTACGTGCCCGAACCATCTAAGCATCCCTTTTTCCATCTTACTCACTACATCTTCTGATACACCGCAACGTTCTCGTATCCTTTTATAATGCGAACTTAAACACATTCCTGTGGCACATAGATAGGTAACAAATTTCTGTATTGACAAATAGGATCATTTATATTCCGGTAATTATATTCCCATGCGAATTAGAAATGACAAAACTTTACTACGTAATTTCATTTTGAAGCAGCTCACAGTCGAATTAAGAAACCTTAGAATTAAACTAAGCCAGCAGACCTCAGACACGAAGTACATTAATATAAAAGTACCACTGGATTATACTAGGTAAATTTGATTAATAATTTATACCGTGAGTTATAATAGCTTCTGGATAAATCAGAAGCATAAAATGTGTGCCAAAACAAATAATCTTTATTTTCCATTGCGAATTCAATTTGATTAATTATATAGACAGACATACAACACGCCTCTATCCCCGGAGGGGTCGGCAGAGGTGAACTACACATCAACATTTATTTGGTCCCACGTATTAGGGGACAAGCCTATTGCCGTCACCGGGCAACATAGTATGTCCATAATCACTCTGTAATTTAAACCAATATTCCAATAGTCAGGACAGATCTTACATACCACTAAATAGAATATCTCCAGTGAGCGTAATACCGCCTCTGTCTACCCCTTCGAAAGTACAGACCTGATTATGTGTCTGTATCAAAACATTAGCTAATAACTAGAAGATTACTACCTTTCTAAAACTTATATGTAGTCTATAAATACGTTTATTGCTGTGTATTTTTACTTAGTATATGAATTACTAGCTGTCCGCCCGCGTGATTTAGTTTACTCGTTCCCGGTTCCCGTGGGAACACATTACCGGGATAAAAAGTAGCCTATATGACTCAGGGTGAATGTAGGTTTCCAATGGTGAAAGAATTTTTGAAATCGGCACAGTAGTTTTTGAGTTTATTCATTACAAACATACACACAAAAATACAAATCTTTCCTCTTTATAATAGTAGTATGATGTGTATAGTCTATCTGTATGTATATATATATTGTATCAGTACTTTTATTATCGTCTTTTAGCTTCATTATTAATAATCATTACCTATATTAGTTTATTTTCTTATTCTATTTAGTCTTATCTTTATTTCATTACTTACTACGCTTTATTCTTCTTTCTCCTTATAGTTGTACACTACCCCTTTTAATTTCTTAAACTCGCTATCCATCCAAAAGTTGTCTGGAAAGGATCGCTTTTAGCGATAACGTTGCCATTTGTACTCTTCTTAAAGTGATATCTCCTTTTTGTATGTTCTCCATGTTGTGTATTGATGAAAGTAAAATAAATGAGTAGGCACCGTGAATTTAGATAATCCCGTGTCACGTGCCACAATACGTGAATTCATCACCATCATAATAATTTCAGCCGATTGATTCCCCAACGAACGCCACAACATTCGGTTTTGAGCTTCACGCTTCCCACGACATTTACGTCGTCAGTCCACCTTGTGGGGCCTACCCACGCTGCTTCTCCCAGTACGCGGTCGCCAATCGAGGACTTTTTGACCCCATCGGCCATCGGTCCTAACGAGCGATGTGTCCTGCTCACTGCCACTTGAGCTTGGCTACTTTTTAAGTAGTCGGTGACCCTGGTCCTCCTTCGTATCTCGTCGTTACCAGTTCGATCGCGAAGTGATACTCCGAGCAGAGCCTTTTTCATTGCTCTTTGGGTGACAGTGAGCTTCTGCAAAATGCGATACGTACGTGAATTTATGGCACCCTAAAAATATAACCCGCATTGAATCGTAAAGTGCTTAATCTGCTTTGCTGACATCGAAGTTCCATATGTCTCGCGTTTTATCCTCGGTTTAGATTAAATATTTGCCAATTGGCAAAAAATTTAAATAGGTGATTTTTCATATATTAATCTAACCGTCACTACGTCTACATTTCGAGACACAATTTACTTTCGTCTGTCTGTCTGACTATCAGTATGTAAGTATGTGTGTTCCGTGTCACAATGTTTATCCATCTCCACGAAACTTCGCACAAATGTTCCTGGATTTTAAACATTTAGGTGTTTTGTAGTATGTCAGGATTTCGCCCACAGAAAGTCTTACTTACTTTTAAAATAACCCTGAATAGTACATAGTAGGTAGGTATGTCTTCACACGTTCATTTTAAATAAGTGCTTTAAATTTTAAAGGAGTTCTTCCCACAATCCTTTTCATCATGTAACTCAGTGTCCATAACAAAATCCTTTTAATTGTAGTTATTCGCGTGTTTAAAGGATGTATTATGCCCTTAGAGAAGCGCTTTAACGAGCTACTTAGCACTGGCGTTAATATTATACAGCCTATTATTATACTGGAATTAACCTCTTTGTTACGAGTACCTATGTTGCAATTGTCTGTGTAAACACAATAGGAGAGGCTATGTAGAAGGTTTCTACTTACTGTAGTGAAACAGTAAGTAGAAATTAACTGGTTACCGCGACTCCACCCTTCATGGTATAGTTTCCTACGGGAACACATTAATGGGATCAAAAGTAGCCTATAGCACTCAGGGATAATGTATAGTGAAAGAATTTTCAAAATCGTATCAGCAGTTTCGCAAGCTATATATTCAATACAAAAAAACATACAATCGTGTAGATTGTATGTTTGTTTGCCAATGCCTATTCAATAATAGAACCGATTTTGAAAATTCTGTTCTGTGGATTGCTTCGGTGACGTGGTCGGTAGTGCATCGGCTTTCGACTCCGGAGTCTCGGGTTCGATTCCCGGGTCGTATCAAATATTTGTTTCGGTTTGTTTTCGAAATATATAAGTATGTTATATGTATGTATTTAGAAATATATAAGTATGTTTATCAGTTGTCTAGATCTCATAGCAATTGTGCTTGCTTATATCTTAGTTTGGGCTAGATGACGTTGTGTGCGAATGTCCAAAAATATTTATTTATGTAATCAAATCTTTCCTCTTCATAATATTAGTATCCACAGTATTAGTTATACAAAATATAGAACAGTTGATGTAATTCCTTGAACTCGTATTATAAATCAATCAACACCGGACCACTGACGCAAGTTACGTTCCAATAAATTATTGGATGTGATAATTTAATTTAAAAACCTCAGGTGTCTAGGATTAATTGACTTGTTTTCTATATATTATGATTATTACACAAATATAATCTAAATTAAAAAAAGAAACACATAAAATTTGAAGGTTACTCATCATGAATGTGTCGGCCCGAAAATTGCAATTATCAAAACATCGTCAAATAGCTTAATTATGCTATGTTTCGCAAAGTTTATGAGGGCTTTGGAGGCCATTTTCCTCACCCTATTCGGAGGTAAAGCTGCTTGTAAACCGCTGATCGTAGAAACATAAAACTTGGAGGGCGTGTTTATTATATGGCGTATACTTCCGATAAGAAAGGATTTTCTAAAATTCTACTCCTTAAGGGGTGAAAAAGGGGGACAACGTTTGTACGGAAGAACGTGAGTCCTCAGAAACTACAGCATCCATTTTAAATTTTTTTTCGGCAATATAAAGCTAAATTTTTAGCGAGTAACATAGCCTATATAACTTCACGAGAGAGTTAATAGGAGTGGACCAGCACTGCGTGTAGACTATAGCTTGTTGGACGTTAATAACCGCAATCTCAGAAATGGTAATTCATAGGAAAAAAGTTGTAAGGTCATTTTTGTAGGTTATTTTATTATCTACAATTTTTTACAAAACAATTTTTTGATATTCACGGTTTACATAACTACACCCTAGTGTAAATAGGTTCTCTAATTACTTACGTTTAAGTACTATAAAACTGCAAAACTAGTTCATTCAATGGCAACCCATATTCTTTTAAATTATTTTATCCTTTTTCAATCATTACGTCGGTCGCCGCGTCGTTGGTTGTTTCAAAATTTTGAAATTATTTTATTTTTCCTTATTAGGGAAAAGGCCACGGGTTCAACGTTGTAGTTTTTGTGACTTATAATTTCTATCTAAATACTAGAAGCAAATTAATTGCTTTCAAATAGTCATATAGTTGGTATTTAGTTAAACAACTAATTGGCGTCGAGACGCCATCTTCAAACACAATTATGAGTTGTAACAAAAGTGAATATTATTACGACACGGAAAGTTGTAACTTAATTTGCTAACTGTAGTTAATAGTTTAGTTCTTCGCACTTCTTGTTACTGTGGAGTACTGTAGATCTTACTTAGTTATGTTTTAAAACGTGAAGTTTTTAAATATTTACATCTGATGAGATAATTTTTCCCGAAAAGGAAACTGAGTCTTGTTCAATTCCCAGGTTAGTCATATGTAAAAGGGACCATCAAAGTAGAGTACTGGCGACTTATGGGCTTTATATCTTTGAATGCTAAATGTATTTTCATTTGCCTGTTAAATCGTAATTGGTTGGGAAAAAAAATACTGTCTATTTTTAAAAGATGAAAGTAATTAACTTAAGTAACCTTTCATTGCCTTTAATTTTTCTTTTATACCCGTTTGAAGTTCTGTAGAAACCTTTGTAACAATGAGATATCGTTCCCTTGGAATGTTCAAGTTTTGGAGAATAGAGTACCAATTATATTTCTGAAGGAGGATGAGAGTTTGTTTGTTTGAAGCGTTAATCTCAAGAATTACTATTTTGAATTGAATTATTATTTCAAGGTTAGATAGGTTATTTTCGAGAAAGGTTATAAGCTATTTATACACTATTTATTCTACAATAGGAGTGGAGCAGCAATGAAAAAGTCGATACAATCGCCAAAATATATAGTTTAGCATTTATACATACGACCTCTCAGTCTATCCTCTCGACCGTCTGAGACAATATACATATACTAAAAATATTTACATTACAAAATATCGTTTAAAAAATCATCTGCGACATTGCCGACTGGGAATTTTCCCGGAATGCTGGCTGTGTTGCCACGTTGGATGGCGATACTTATTCTTGGAGCCAGAAAATTGCCAGCCAGCATCGATTAAGCGTTTAGAAATGTCTTTAATATAGGCGGCAGCACTCGACCCCATGACCCCAAACGGCTCAAATATGTAATAGATAAGATAAGATAACTAGATTGTTAACTAATTTAACATACTTACCTACTTGTTTAATTTTTATATGTATACCACAGATAAAATAAGGATATAAAAATTAATAAGTACAGAATCACTGCCATAATGTAGGGCATAATGTTAGGGATACATAATATATGTAATTATTGGCGATGCAAATATTTTAACTAGCGCCTCTAAGTATAACTAGCAACCCGTAGCGCAAACTGCGCAAGTAATAATTTCAATGTTCCTTTCAAAAATAGCACGCGCGAATATATTTTTTTGTGTTTAATTTTAATTGCTACTAAATCGCGCGCATAATCTTAAATCCAGTTTAAATCATGTTAAAATTAACTTTTTGTCAAATTTCTAATCTTATCGCACCACTTGAGACCACGACCTTTCCAACGGTGTGCCACACTTGACTGTGCGACTCTTAGTTTAGGAGGAGAAGCGGCTTCACTGGCGTATTATATATATAGATATACAATACATAGCACTTCTATCATTCATATACAACTAACTATATAATCAAATACCATAATTTAACACGAGCGTGCTTATATATACTTAACACACATCAACTACAAAGCCGAACCACTCTAATATAATGTTACGGCTAAAGTTCGAATTCGGCCAAACCTAAGTTCAGCCGGTTAAAACTACGCGTGTCCAAAATTTTTATAGAATTTGATTGTATTTTACACGTTGAGACGTGTTAGAATGGGAATTGAAATAATACCACTCGGGAAATAGTTTAACCACTTTAACAAACTTAAACAAAAATAAAAATTCAAAACCTCTTTCGCGACGATGCGGGATTCTCATCCCGACCAAACCCCCGAAGAGGGCACACAGGTGGCCAAAGTTCGCCAGGCGTTACTGGACCTCCTGGTGCGTACCACGCCCGGTAACGGACGTAGGAGCGGAATTTAAAAAAAAGGAACCTCCTTTTTTAGGAAGCCGATTTAAAAACTAGGAACTCAGTGATATATACATTCAAAGTTTCATTCAAAGTTTCATTCAAATCTGTCTTGTCTTTAGAAAGAGTTAGGTGACAAACACGTTACACTACTACTTATCTTACTATACTCTGTCTATTCGTTTTATTTCTTTTTGACAGTAAGATTTGACTTTCAATAATGACACAACAAAGTGCGAAGGTCTAAATGAAATACTTTATTAATTTCATTTTAGTATTTCATTTTAATAGACCTTCGATCTAGACTTTCGCACACGCAAAAATAAATAAAACGAATGGACAGAGTATAGTGGTGTCTCGGACTCCTCGAGACATTTTCTCGAGGAATCCGAGACACCACTATACTCTACCACAACACCCAGGACTTTAATTAGCTGTACCACAGCGGCTGGCACTTAAGATTTTGTTGCCTTTCATCAACATTTCATTGCAAGGCAACGGGTTTACCTAATGTTTTTTTTTTTCAAAATTACAATCCCAAACCCATTATATGTGTGCCCGGTGACGGTAATATGCTTGCCCCTTATTACGTGGGACAAAAAATACTGGCAAATTTGTGGGTGTGTAATGCACCTCTGTCTACCCCTACGGGGATATAGGCGTGATATGTGTGTGTATGTGTGTAATTTTCTTAGTAACTTTAGGAAGTTGTATTGCAATTTAGGAATTGCAATAGAAAATGTCGGTGGGTACAGCGGGTATATTGGAAAAGGTATTGTAAGTAGGTTAGGTTAGTACACATAATACCTATTTATTTCCTTTTCCTTTAATTAATCGGAAACAAATACATTTCCCAGAATATCTTCACATCACATATTCATCAAATCATTATTTAACACATTTCCTAAGTTTCCTCAGAATTATATAAAAATTCCCGGTAATTGTATATAATGTCTAGGTTTCATACTTTTTCTGTAACATGAACATACATATATAGTGTACAACATAAATATAGGTTTACATGCCCCTTGTTGGCATTTCAAGGGTCTCTTGACTTGAACAGTGAACCACTTTAGTATCGAGAGCCCAGGTGAGCGCAGACTGCCGACTGGGTTCTGGGTTAAGAAGGGTTCTGATATAAAACATGGATTCCCTCATTTGAATATAAGTTTAGTTAAGTAGTTACAATATTTACAAAAAACCTCCACGTTATTGTTGACTTAGAAAGTTTAGTATAGTCCGAGACGCTCAGGAGTTTAATTGGCTTTGCCATAGTGGCTGGCACGTAAGATTTTGTTGCCTTTCATCAACATTTCATTACAAGGCAACGGGTTTTAATTTTTTTTCAAAATTACAATATAGCTGCTACTTTTTATTAAATTCATTCGGCCATTTTGAACAAAACCCAATATAAATGTGTTACCTGGGACTAAAAATACTTGCAAATTATGGGTTTAGGCAAATTCGGGGATATAGGTGTGATATATATGTGTGTGTGTGTGTGTGTGTGTGTGAGAAAGTTTTCGGAATGCTGACTGCTTTGAATAAGTAAATATGTGAGCCAAGAAATAACTAGCTTTCTGGTACTGAAAAGCATCGATCAAACGTTTATCGATGTTTCAAAAGAACACGACAAACATTAACACAAAAACGGAGTTCTATTTTTGCTGAGCGCGTGGCTGGTGGCGTTTTAGGTTAGCTCTGGCGCTCCGAAAAAAATCGCATTCCTAGACACTCACATACCGAACAACGTTTCTTGTCCTGCACCTGGAGCTAGTTAGAAATAACTAGTTCTTCCGTGCGGGACTATCAACTAATCAAGCATTACCTTGACATTGGAGAAATCATCGATGAATATCGATGGAGTCACGTTTTTAAAAAAAGAAGAAGATGAACACAAATATCATCATTCACCGAGCCTTTCCCAACGCAGTTGGGAAAAGGCTTTCCAGTCTAACTGCGATTCGGCTGAACTTCGACATTTTCCGTGAAGCGACTGCCATCTGATCTACACAACCCATGGGCGATATCAAGTTCTGTAGTTAGACCGGCTGGATTTTTGATTTAGGGCTCCAACTACCCCTAACGACTGCCATAGATGTTCGTATGACAACCGGGACCGACGGCTTAACGTGCTCTCCGAGGCACGGAGGGGTCTCAGTATCTTAAGAAATGGTCACCCATCCTAAGACCGGCCCGACTAGATAAATACCGACTTCAAATTACCAGAATTGGACCAAATAATTGTCGGAATGGGATCAAATTAAAATGGCACCACTCGGGAAGCAGTAGGTTTTAATTTTTTTAAAAATCTAACAAAAAAAAAATGTCGAATTGACTACTTCCTTCTTTTTTGGAAATCGGTTAAAAAGACAGCGAGCGCTCAGGTCCCACGACCCAAGGGTCTCAACCCAAAACGAGAAAGTAGGAGTTTGAGGCTATGGAGGATTGCCTCGGCTATATTTGCACCCGTTACTAACTAGTATATGAAATAGCAAGCACAGTAATAAATAGGAATAAAATATAGAAAGTAAGTTTATCCTATCTACTCGTAATATATTATGTATATTAATACATAGCATAAGGCATAATATAGGTTATAAAATTAGAACAACACAGTAAATATACATTATACTGGACAAAGCATTATAATAACTAATGAACAAATGCGACAAGAAGAACACAGACTCTGATTATGTTGGAGATAGTTTTAGAACATTAAAAAGACAAATTAAAAAAAAGTATTATTAGTATACGAATACTAAGGAAAGTGAAAGAAGTATGCTAAGGTCCTAACTAGTGAAAATTCGCGCCTTCCCCAGTCGGAACGAGGCATGAAGTCCTATATAAAATCGACTGATCGCCCAAGTAGGATCAGGAAATTCAAAATAAGTATATAATAGGTACGATCCCAACGTGCTTATCATGCAGATGGGATATGTTCTGAAGAGGGATCAAACTCGCGACCCCTTCAATACATATTAAGGACTGCGTAGATGCTCGTATAAGCCTCGCTTTGATTTTTCGTAATTCGAGAATATGTAAATGTTGAGATATGTTATTTGGGATCTCATGAGATTAGATTATGATGTAATATTTATTTGGTCGACATTTTTAAGGCTCTAGACAGAGGTACGAGGTACCACTGTTATAACTTTATTTCTACTAACCGGTTTCACCTGACGGCATTATCAGAGATTTATACTATATAGTTTCAATAAATCACACAATAATATCCATAATTCACATAAAAATATCGTCGTTATAACAGTGAAATAGTATATGTGTTTTTGTGCAATATGTGTAATAGATTCCACCAAGTGCCGTCAATCGACAGTATAAATACCTCGTTGTAGTTCTAGGTGTGGATACTCTCTCGCTGGAGACCATGATACAAGTCCGTTGGCGCCCTAGGGTTATCCTTACATGGGCGTACCGTGGACGCCCAGCAATGGGAGCCAAGAACATTTAAAACAAAGGTAATATTTGTAACTAATAATACTTTATTAAAACTATGTTTTGGAGAAACCCCTTTAGTTGAATAGGTACACATTGTATGCGTCAATATTTCGCACGTACTCTCATAGTAGATTGTTAACCAAGGGATGAAAAGGGTGTTTTCACCAGAGTTACGCACTCTACTTTTCATTTCGACTACGAGGAAAGCCAATTAAAGTCAAATAAAAAGAATTATAACAATAGAGATTGATCAATCGGTAGTACACCCGCTTTCAACTCGATTCCCGGTACAAACTTTGTGTGATGACATATACGTTTGTATCAAAGTCTGGGTGTTTCCTATGTATATAATATGTATGTATTTACAAAAAAAAATGTAAATAAGTATTTATATCAGTTTATCTAGTACTTATATCACAAGCTCTGCTAGTGCTAGTTTGAGACTAGATGGCGTTGTGTGAATTGTCCTAACATATTTATAATTAACTAGTGGTCGCCCGCGACTTCGTCCGCGTGGTAATTTGGATTTTTTCCCGTTCCCGTCGCGCCGCGTCATATTTTGAACAATTCACACAACATCTTTATAAATTGTAGCCTATGTGTTATTCTGATGTATAAGCTATATTATTGTAAAGTTTCATTAAAATCCATTCAGTAGTTTTTAGTCGTGAAAGAGTAACAAACATCCATCCATCCATACATACATACATGGGGCACACTAAAAGTTTTGCACTTCTAGCTAATCGGAACTATTTGAATTTCGAATGTAATATTTTTGTAAACGTTGCAACCTTCTTAGTAATAAAAAAAAAACAATTGGCGAGAAATCATTTGTCAATTGTTTTTTATCACACATCAAAGTTCTACGTATGCAACGAAAATGGAATTAAGTCAAAAAGATTTTAGAGCGATGATTTTTTATGATTTTAAAAGTTCTCTCTCTCCGCAAGACTGTGCCGCTCGTCTTCAAAATGCTTTTGGGAGAGAAGCACCTTGTTTGCGCACCGTGAGGCGATGGTTTGCTGAATTTGAGAGACGTCGAGCTTCTTTACATGACGAATTTCGTGAAGCGCGGCCTTCAACTGCCGTCAACGAAAATAATGTGGCTACTGTTAAGCGGTTAATTGAAGAAAACCGCGGATTACCTATGAGACAATTCGAGGACTATTGGGGATTGATATGAGTCAAATCCAGAAAATTTTACACGAAGAATTGAAAGTTCGGAAAATTTGTTGTCGTTGGATCCCTCATGAACTGACAGCGGAGCAGGAGCGGGCTCGCGTGTAATGGTGCTCTCAAATGCTACTGAAGTACGACCACGGACATTCTAATGCTGTTTATGACATTGTCACAGGAGACGAAACTTGGATTTATTGTTTTGAACCCGAAAAAAAAACAGCAATCTTGTGAATGGGTGTTTGAAAATGAGAACAAGCCAACAATAGTGAGGCAGGCGAGATACGTTGGTAAAAAAAAGATCGCGTTTTTTTTCTCAGCTACGGGTCCCATCTGTACAATTCCACTTAAAGATCAAAAGAGTGTTAATGCCGAGTGGTATTCTACCATTTGTTTACCCAGGGTGTTAGAAAAAGTTCGCGAAAGACGACCCAAAAACCGCGTTCTGGTACATCATGACAACGCTTCTTCACACACGGCCAACAAAACAAAGTCATTTTTAGCTTCCGAAAAAGTACAACTCGACACCCATCCTGCGCATAGCCCCGACCTAGCACCCTGTGATTTCTGTATTTTCCCCAAAATCAAAGATTTGATGAGAGGTTTCACTTTTACCAACTCCGAAGAGGCAGTGATAGCGTTCAATCAGCACGTAGAAAACATGCCTTCAGATCTATGGTCCTCCTGTTTTAAAAAATGGTTCGATCGCATGAACCGGGGCGGTGTATGGTGCGGCAGGCAGGGGTCCAGTGGGGGCGGAGCGGAGTCTAGTGTGGGTGGTGTGGGTCGATTCGCCGGCCAGGGAGACCCTTAGCAACGGCGTTGCCGCGGCCGCCCGCAACATAGTCATGGGGCCCGCCTGGGACCAACCACCCCAGTAGGCTTCCCCACATGTTGCGCATAATCCTGTTGTGGGGTCGCCGCTCCGGGTGGTAACCGGTGTGGGGTAGCGGCGGCCTTGCATCAGGGGGGTTTGGGAGCCCTTCCGTCCGGCGCGACCCGCCGCGGACGGAAGGGCTCCCAAACCCCCCTCCGACCTAACCACACGGTTCTAGACGAAGCTAGCCTCTGCACTTTGTCACTTACTGCCGCACCAAATATCGCCCTGTCTTCACGCTTCCCCATATTTCACAATGACAGTGCAACAAGATAATAGACGGTACACAGCGGCCCCTAGAAACCCCACAAATTGACTTCGTTTGAAGTGGAGTTCGCGAATATCCGCGGACTCCATGCAAACCTCGATACCGTCCACCATCACCTGGAGTCGGCACGGCCTTCTGTGATGTTCCTAACGGAGACACAGATACGCCGCCCTGACGACACGTCGTACCTCTGTTACCCGGGCTATATCATTGAGGAACAATTCCGCGATAAAGCCGGGGTGTGCGTGTTCGTTAGGGCGGATGTTTGCTGCCGCCCTAACGAACACGCACACCCCGGCTTTATCGCGGTATTTGCGGTTGCGCTGTCTGGAGAACCCCTCCTACTCCGTCCTTTGGCTGCACGTGGATCATGGCTCCATGAGCCAGATCTATGTGTGCGTCTACCGCTCCCACACAGGGGACACTGGGACAACAAGGCTTTTCGAATACCTCAGCGAGATGGCTGACGATGCGCAGGTGCGGTTCCCGAACGCTGGTTTTCTTGGGGGACTTTAACGGTCATCACGTTGAGTGGCTGGGGTCCCTTAGGACCGATCATGCGGGACGAACCGCCCATGCATTCGCTCTCTCCCACGGGCTGACCCAGATGGTACGGGGGATCACCCGGATACCTGACAGGTCAGACCACACGCCCGCCTTGCTGGATCTACTGCTGAAGAGTCGCCCAGCCGAGTACAGTGTGTCGGTACGCGCCCCACTGGGCACTTCCGACCACTGTGTGGTGCACGCCAGCTTCCAAGTGCCACCGCCTGCTCGTGCTGAACAAATGACTCGACGACTATGGCACTACTCGTCGGCAGACTGGGACGGTCTCCGCGATTACTTTGCGTCCGTCCCGTGGAGCCAGCGCTGCTTTGTAGGGAAGGCGCCTTCGGATAGCGCTGCTGCCATTGCTGGCGAGATCAGTCTAGGGATAGAATATTATATCCCTTTCACTGATGTCGCCAGCATCCGCAAAGCTCGCCCCTGGTTCGGGCGTGAATGTGCCGAGGCTGTCCAGAAAAAACAGTCGGCATATCGCGCCTGGGTCAGGGCTCGGGCGGCACGTGACCCGAACGTGAACCGCCTCAAAGCAGCGTACAATCGGGCCACTAGGTTCAGCAAGAGGGCCTTGAAGAGAGCGGATGCCCAGCGCGTCGCGCGGCTTGGTCAGGAGCTCGCATCCCATCCCACGGGTAGCCGTGGATACTGGCAACTGGCCAAAGCCGTACAGTCAAATTTTTGTCAACCCTCGCTGCCACCACTGCTTTTTCCTGATGGATCACTGGCTCACAAAGCCTCGCCAACTGTGGCCACACTATGCCTGATATTGTTATCAGGCAATGTGATGTACGGGCAGTGCTGCGGTCACTCGACACGGGGAAAGCCAGTGGCCCTGACGGCATTCCGGCGGTGGTGCTACGAAAATGTGCTGCTGAGTTGTCTCCAGTATTAACGCGTCTGTACCGCCTGTCATACTCTACAGGCCTCGTGCCGGAGGCCTGGAAGGAGGCGAACGTACAACCGATCCCCAAGAAAGGGGATCGATCCGATCCAGGCAACTATCGACCCATAGCTGTCACCTCAGTCATTTGCAAGGTGCTCGAGCTTCTTATTAATAAGCAGCTCATGCGATACCTGGAGGATCACTCGCTAATCAATGATCGGCAATATGGCTTCAGGCCAAAACGATCAACGGGTGACCTCCTGGCATTCGTCACGCATGTATGGGGTGAGGCTATGGAAAAGTTCGGCGAGTCCTTGGCTATTAGCCTGGACATCGCCAAAGCTTTCGATAGGGTCTGGCATGCTTCGCTCCTTTCCAAGCTTCCGGCATATGGTCTACCTCCTCAACTGTGCAGCTGGATTGCCAGTTTTTTAAACGAGCGCCGAGTGCGGGTCCTCTGCGATGGCCAGGCTTCTCGCTTCTTGCAAGTGAATGCCGGGGTACCGCAGGGGTCCGTACTGTCACCAACTCTCTTTCTTCTGCATATCAATGATATGCTTTCCCTCGGGGACATTCATTGCTATGCAGATGACAGTACATTGCACGGGAGTTACTCGGTTCGTCCGACGGCGGGGCGATCTGTGATAGAGGAGGTGAGACGACATCTCGTGGGTGATCTCGACCGAAATCTCGACAGTATCTCCCAATGGGGTGCCGAGAACTTGGTCGAGTTCAATGCCCACAAAACACAGGCGTGTGCATTTACAGCGAAAAAATCCCCTTTCCTTCCCCTACCCACTCTTCAGAATGCAATATTACCAATGAAGGACAATCTAGACATCCTTGGCATAGACGTTCGTCGAGAGCTCAATAACACAAAATACATTGATAGATCAAAACAATGGTAAGTAAAAATTTTTTTTAAGAAAAAACTTTTTAGCATTAATTAATAGCATTAATTTTTCGCAGAATCAAAAGGACAACAAAACGTCGACAATTGTTTCGCCTCTAAACGAGGCATTATCAAGACTGTCTCAGAGAGAACAGCCTTGAGAAACCGTCTTGAGAAAAAAAAAAAAAAAATTTTTACTTACCATTGTTTTGTCATGGATTTTCGCCAAGTAACGCCTGTTTCTATCCAATATTTACATTGATAGATGTATTGGGCTAGCTTCGCGGAAACTAGGAATACTGAACAAGGTAAAGCGATTCTTTACACCGCACCAGAGGTGTCTGCTGTACAAAACGCAGATTAGAACCTGCGTTGAATACTGCTCTCACCTCTGGGACGGCTCCGCGAAGTATTTGCTGGACGCACTCGACGCTATGCAGCGACGCGCTGTTCGCATTATAGACTGTCCGGAGGTAACGGGAAGCCTTGAGCCGCTAGCCCAGCGCCGAACAATTCCTTCCTTGGCCGCGTTCTACCGTATTTACCACGGTGAGTGTTCTGAAGAGCTCTTCAACCTGATCCCACCCTCTCCCTTCCGATCCCGAACAACGCGTGCCGGGCAGAGATGTCACCCTCATACCGTGGAAACCGTCTTCGCGAGAACCGAGCGTTTTAAACGATCGTTTCTCTGCCGAACGATGGTGGCTTGGAACGCCCTGCCTGCGCACGTGTTTCCTCCAACATATAACCCTGGGCTCTTTAAGCGAAGCGTGAAGAGGCACATTACTGGGTCGTCAAGTTGAGGGCCACTCTTTATAGTATTCCTGTGTACTGTGAGAGTCGCCCTCAATTGCCAGACGTCGCCTCAGCTTACCATCAGGCGGGTGGCGTCAATTTGTCGACATAAATATAAAAAAAAAGAAAAAAAAAAAATGTTTAAAATGTAAAGGAGAGTATTTTGAAACGCAATAAACATAAAAAAATATAAATATTTTGGTTATAACATGTTGTTTTTTTAAGTTACGCAAAACTTATAGTGTGACCTACGTACTCACAAACTTTCGCGTTTATAATGTTAGTAGGATTTGTAAAGGGGAATGGTCACTTTCCCTACATACTTTGGCCAAGAGTGCACACACTTAAAATTATGTAGAAATGATACTACCTATTATCTTATTGTGTTATAATTGAAATCATTTCAATAATAGTTCAAGTTTTTAAAATAAATCAGATTACTTCAATACTCAATACATTTATTACTTCCATAATGTGGTACAGATGTTAAAATAGGTAAAGTTACAATTATGGACCCTGTCGGGCACAGCACAATGTTTGTCTGGAGAGAGGAGGATTTTTTTTTATTACTTCCATTATTGGATAGAAACAGGCGTTACTTGGCGAAAATCCATGACAAAACAATGGTAAGCAAAAATTTTTTTAAGAAAAAACTTTTTAGCATTAATTAATAGCATTAATTTTTCGCAGAATCATTCATCGCAGATTCTGCGAAAAATTAATGCTATTAATTAATGCTAAAAAGTTTTTTCTTAAAAAAATTTTTGCTTACCATTGTTTTACTTCCATTATTTTGTATTATTTTCATAGATAAAATCATTTATTTACAATAAGAATTACAATGTACAAAATATACATAATTATAGACTAAAATATTTACATTACATAATCATCATCATTCACCGAACCTTTTCCCAACTCAGTTGGTGTCGGCTTTCCAGTCTAACTGCGATTCGGCTGAACTTCGATATTTTCCGTGAAGCGACTGCCATCTGACCTTCACAACCCATGGGCGATATCGAAGTTCTGTAGTTAGACCGCGAGGATTTTTGATTTAGGGCTCCAACTACCCCTAACGACTGCCATAGATGTTAGTATGACAACCGGGACCGACGGCTTAACGTGCTCTCCGAGGCACGGAGGGGTCTCAATGTCTGAAGAAATGGTTGAGTCGATGTTGCTTAACCTTTGCAATGTGTTAACATTGTCGGTTACCACTAGACCACGAGCCCCTCTTACATTATAAAATATCGTTTAAAAAATCCTCCGCGTCATTGCCGACTGGAAAGGTTCCCAGAATGCTGGCTGTGTTGCCACGTTGGATGGCGATACTTATTCTTTGGGCCAGAAAATAGCCAGCCTTCTGGTCCTGAGAAGCATCAATTAGGCGTTTGGCAATGTCTCTATAAAGGCGGCGAGCACTCGGACCCCATGACCCCAGTATCTCAACCCCAAACGGCTCAAATTTGTAATCACCTGCTAGGTTAGCATATTTACGCCGTTTGAGGCCTTCAGCCGATGCAGCAGCAGCGCCGGCACATCCGGATGTGCTTGGAAGGTGTGAAGGTGCTAAGGTGTCAACGCATGTAGCGTCCCACATCAAAGGCCTTCTCATCTTCCACGCTAGCAACGACATACCGTCCGGTCTTTCCATTGCTTCGTGCTAAACCATTTGGTTCACGTACGGCCGGAAGACCTGCGGTGGAAAGAGCCCTACGAATTATATCGTTTAGGATAGCGTGCCGAGGTATACGACCTGCGCTTCTGCTACAAGAAAGGCCATGGTGTCCCAGATTATCAACGGCTACTCCACAGGTGCAATGATGCGGGGATACACAAGGTGTACCCATCCGAAGGCTAGTGGCAATGCGGAAGGTTGTTTCGTCCAACATTGTACCGATGTTGGGCGATGGGAGCGCCTGGATCCATAACCCCGACTTCCATTCTCCAACAGCTAGTAGGCGTGCACGCTCTGAAATATTGACAGAAGTATCAATTAGTGTATTAATTCTCAATTTACAGAGCGGCGAATCCCACAGTCGCTGTGAGCCTAGGCGTGAGGGCAGGTCAGTGTCGGGGCAAGACATCCTCCAAGCATTTATGGCATCGGTATTGCATCGCACCTCGGAATCAATCAGTGTATTTGACAAAATTTTCCTGACTAATTCTTCGGCGCTATGGACCGACGACAGAAATGCTGGCAGACTGACATCTGTGATTCTACAAATACTTAGCCCGCCCAAGCGAACTGGAAGACTCTTGGACCCAGGCCCGGTCATTATTATTTATATTTAAAATTTTACACAAAGGTTGTATTAAGTTGTCTAGTCTGCCCAAAATTTCTACATGTTTCCAAAATTGAACGGAGGGCATGTGTAAATATGGGTAAAAGACAAAAACGAAGAATAGTGAAAGCTGAATGAATACTGATATTACATAGACTATCAATAACCTGATCAAAATTTTGATTTTTTTCCTCGATAAAAGTGGAAAAGCCATCTTCTAAAATCTAAAACTTTTATGTTAGGGCCAAACAGTTGAATTTGGATATTGTTGTTAATTTAGCTGTGTTTTCAGATATAAAAATCTCACATTTATTCGGGTTCAGTTCTAAGCCAATTGACTTAAACTCGTTCTTTATTATGGCTAAATCTTGTAAAACTGTCTCTACTTTTCCCCCTAAAGTCCCGTCATCTAGGTACCAAATGTGGAATTTTGATTTTATTTTTTGAATTATTGGGTTAATGGCCAAACTGAAGATGACTGGTCCCAACGGATCACCTTGCTGACATCCAACGGCTGAATTCAAACGGTTGTCTTTATAAATTAATTTTGTTGGCTGACTATAGCATTGCCAAAGAAAGTTAAAAATTTTGGGGGTTTCTAATTTGGCCTGTGTCAGCAAGGTGTCCCTGTTTACAGAGTTGAAGGCATTTTTCAGGTCAACTTTCAAGATGACCTCTCCATCTTTGCTACTGTCAAGGTATGTTGCAAGCGCATGGATTGCGGCCTCACAACCTCCTTTTGAACCAAAACCTAATTGAAAGGGCTGAAATTTGGTAGTAAATATATGTGATATATCTCATAGAAAATATCTGTGATGCCACTGTCCACATTGCCTGAGAGCATGAGGTTGACTAGAGCTGTTAGTTCCCTCAGAAGTGCATCACCAGCTTCCCCAGCGCTCGGACACAACAGATCCTTAAGGTGCTGTGGTGTCAGATCGTCAAGTCCACCGGCTGATCCAAAACGAAAGGAGTCAACAGCTTTGCGCACATAATTGGCAGTAGTCTCAAGATTGTATGTATCGTTGTTCGGAGGATCAGGAGAAGAGAGATCAGCTGCGGATGGTGGGTGCTTACTCTGCAAGCCCGTCAAGGTTTCTGCAGAATAAGGAGCCAGCACGTCGCTACTAAAAAGTAGTCTTGCCGCCCCATTGATGTCGCCGTCCCTTACTTTATTCTGTACAAGTTTTAATTTCTTGGCCTGAGAATAACAGGGGCCGGAGTGTGGATTGAATTTGAATTTAAAATGCTAAAATTGTTTGTACGATTTTCTTTGATTTGGACCGTCAAAGATGTCAACGGCCTTTTCTTTACGTGTAGGGTTCTATAAGGGAAGGTTAATATTTGTTCCCAAGCGCTAAAGGTATTTTCCCGGACTACTTGACCGATACAGGAGGCTAAACATTGAGCCACAGAGGGTCTCGCACCTCGGGGGATTCTTTTTAGAACTGGATTAGAATTTTTCATGGTACTTAACCTTTGCCAAAAGGGAATTTCGATATGATCAGAAATTTCTTGTTGATTTGGAAAAATTTGGGATATCGTAGACGCACTTGAAGATACATTTTGTACTTTATGAATTTTTCCAAAATGTACTGTCAATCCGCGTTCACCTTTAAAAAAACGGGCTTGAGGACAATGTGGGTACCGTACAAGACCACTCGATGCACTTGCAAGCTCACCTGAATTTACATCCGCATTATAGATTGTTTTGTTTAATTTAAATTATATTTTATAATTATTTAAAGAATATAGACAGGTCTACTGAGTTAGAACGACTAATAAACACATCGTTTGTACTACCCAATTGTAACCAGTAACCCAGTTGTAGTCGGCTTTCCTGTGTAACTGCGATGCGACGGAATCAATGTTCCGTAAAGTTGACTGCCTTCCCACAACCCATTAGCGATATCAAAGTTGTAGATGGTGATATTGAAAATATCTTTCGGTCGCCGCGGCCTGGTCGTCCAGTGCGTATGCAGCCACGACATGTCGAGCGGTCAATACTTTCAATCGACTTCCAAGGGTGTGTCAAGATGGACGTGCATAAGATAATCACACTAACTGTGCTTGTGTATTTGGCTTAGGTTCAGATTGACTACTTTATCAAAATGACCACTTTCCCGGAATGACCACTTCCTTAATCGTCCACATTCGTATAATGACTACTTTTTCATAACATATTATATATACACGTTGATTTTATTACCGTCAGCACTACGCAAGGGTTCGCTTTCGGAATAATTTTTGAACCAACTGGCAGCATTACTTTGAAAATCAAACACATTTTTTTTAGAAATCTAAAAATTAATGTTTAGTTTCTAGACAACAAATGAGAACCCGTTGTAGTGGACTCACTCTCTTAAAAACTTAAGTTTTACAATGATAGTTACGTTACAGTTCGTTTTCATTCAACAATGCGCTGGCACAGGAGCAAAAGCAAGCGTAGGTACGCCGGGCCCCCACCTAGTAGCGACGACACTGCGGGCTGCGGCTCGCCTGTCCAGTATACCTCGTGACAGCGCCGGCGTCTGTTGCGTAATCGTGTGTGTCAGTGAGTAAAATGAGTCGTCAGTACGAATATTCGAACGTGGAGTATCTAGCAATGGTACAATTGTATGCCATTGCTAACCACAACCTACAAGAGGCTAGGCGATTGTACTCCCAGCCGGAGCACTTAAATGCGTTACGGCTACGAGGAGTCAGTGATCCTCAAGTGCCGACACGCGGGACCATCTTAGCCGCAACCCAGCGCTTACGACCACGGACTGTTCCGGACACCGTTACATGCACAAGCCCGAGTACGTTTGAATGATTATTCCCAAATGGAATTCATCAAACCCGCGAAGAACTACGCAGTGCGATAGTGGACGCTTTTGATATTGTGAAAAGTGATAGAGACACATCGAACAAGTTGAAAGACAATCAATTAACACGTGCACGTTTGTGTGTCGAAAGGAATGGACTCCATATCGAGCAGTTACTTCGGTACAGAGAACTGTAAATTAGTGTAAATAAACTGTAAATAGGTATGTAAGTTTGATTTTATTTGTAAATAGCTCCAATTTTTTAAATACGCCTGAAATACGTCCTCGCATTCAGTTGTAGTTCAATGTATTTTTATTATTGTTATTACATAGTTCAAAAGTCATTAAGTCGCTATTGTTAATAATAAAGTAGGTATTACAGACGGTCCTAAGCCCGTGTAAAGTACGAAGGAGAAGTTGGAGTGTGTATTTTATGTTCAAGTAGGTATGTTTCGTAGTGATACTGGCCATATCGGCTGCGAGGGGTCATTGCTCCCTAACACATGATTTGCGCGGTACTTAGAAGCGCTCGAAGGATGGATGTGTGTGTGCGATACGTGCAGCCTTGAGCCTGGCGTCCGCGTCAATTCATCAATGAAATATCGTACTGCTACTAATGTTAAACTTGATCGAGTGAGAAGAATTACAGAAATGACTACCTTTTTTATTATTATCAGTACAGTAATTTAGATGTTAAAAAAGGAATCCAAATATTATTCCGAGAGCGAACCCTTTCGACTGCTGACGATGATAAAATCAGCGTGTATATATATTACTAGCTTCGCCCCACGGTTTCACCACCGTAACTTTTAATCTGCTTTCTTTTCTTTTTCTGCTTCATAACCAGTTATCAAACAATACTTTTTTCCATTTTCACAACCAGAACGTCCTATTCTGTTATAATCGCCTGGTACTTTTTCGGAATAATCGCCTACGGGTGGTGGAGGTCAGATGACAGTCGCTCCGCTGAAAATATCGAAGTCAGCCGCATCTCAGACTGGAAAAGCCGATCCCAACTGAGTTGGGAGAAGGCTCGGTGAATAGTAAACATTTTAGAAAAGTAGTCATTCTGATAAAGTTGTCATTATAAGGAGATGACATTTTGGGAAAATAAGTAGTCATTTTGGTATTGTAGACATTTAACGAAAGTGGTCATTTTGATAAAGTAGTCAATCTGAACCTAAGCCGTGTATTTACTGCGAAAACGAAAACGAAAGATTTCACGTAAGAAACAGTTTTGGGTGCATCCATTACTATGCGAGAGAGAGACTAAAGGATTATATTTTACTTATTTTTTGGAATATAGAAATTGGGTCGCATTTTTTTAATCCGCGAATAGTGAAAACGCGAATGAAGGAAGCGCGAATAAAGAGATTTACTGTAATATACTTAAATTTAATAAAAAACACATACAAGTTCTGCCTTTTCTTAATTTTCTAATGTTTCACTACCTAATATATTGGTCAGTTCAAGCCATAACTGCCGTTTAACGTCTTTATTAGAATAATCATCACATGATATATCCCATAAACCTTTTCTGCTTTCGACTTCGACTGTCGAAATGATCGGACATTGTAAAATAATACCACTCTGTAGCGATACACGTCTGGTCGCCGCGGCCGATGCGGTAGCACTGAATGAATTTCAAAATAAAGTGATGATCTCGACGGCCACGTGTGGTCGCTGGTCGCGGGGCATGCTATTGCACGCCGCCCGCGGCCTATGGTGGCCGCTGGTCGCCAGCCGCTAAGTGCGTAGGTCCATAAGCAATTGCTTATAAAAATCAGAACTCACTGGCCGCCGCGACCTGGCCGCCGCGGCCTGGTCGCTAGTGCGTTGGCGCCATTATATGAATGTCAAGGTTATTATTAAAGTAAAAATTGCTTCTAAAAATTTACTGCCAGATTCCCAAGGCAATAGGTGAAATCAGTGAGAAAGAACCTGGCAGTAAAACTCACGGTCACTGTTTTCTGAATTCGTATGACAACCGGGATCAAAGGCTTAACCGTGATCATACATAATGACATACAACAAACACGAAAACTCAATTTAAAATTACTACGGATCACAATTAGTTCCGACTCGAGGATTTAATGTTATGTAAAACCGAATTAAACTAATGGATGTGCTTGTAATGTCATTCCATTAACAATACTAAATTACTTAAAGGTTTACAACGGTCTTATTACCTTGGGGATAAAAAGAGGCATGATACATGCTTATCTATATATACATATATACATATTTACTATTATAAAGAGGAAAGATTTGTATTTTTGTGTGTATGTTTGTAATGAATAAACTCAAAAACTACTGTGCCGATTTCAAAAATTCTTTCACCATTGGAAAGCTACATTCACCTTGAGTAACATAGGCTACTCGTACTTTTAATCCCGGTAATGTGGTCCTTTAAAACTAAGCAACGGAGTTTAATGCGGTTTTCTCCAATGGATAGAGCGGTTTTCGAGAAAGGTTTTGGTGTATTTAATTTCTCAAGCGGACGAATCTACATCGACAGGACGCTAGTTACATTATAAAAGAATTTGAACAGAGATAGGCCCAAAAATAGACGGATGGAATGCGTGAAAGAGGATTATGACAAGTTTGGGAGTGGCTGAGGAGATTACGTGTGACAGGGATGTATGCAGGAGGAATTCATTGTCTTGTTGTGCCGACCCCAAATAATTGGGATAAAAAGCAGATATATGACGCAGGTGTGCAAGTTACACGCGCACTAAGCACCGTTTGATAGTTATTTATTTTATTTTATTTATTCATTTATTATCAGGCTACTTGAGAAAAGTTACAGATCTTATATTAACTTATTCTACGGCCCATAGATACATACCTTAAAACTAAAAATACATATAATTATATCTTATAATAGAACACACTGTCTGTTTTTTACACGGGTGTCGTGTTACACTTCGCGTAAGGTAACGTGCCGCGAAACCGTCTATCTATACACGACACCTTTCGGCCAAAACTCTTCCTTAAGGAACACTTCGAGATGATGAGTCGGCACCCTAATCACGAACGACTTAAAGTTCGTGTTGTGGCGCGAATCCAACCTCTCGACTCTCAAGGTCCAGTTGGTCTTCGTCCTTTTGTACTCCACGATCTCGATGTCCTTCGTTATATCTGTGAACTTAAATATACTTAAAATATTGGATGGAACCAGGCGTTACTTGGCGAAAATCCATGACAAAGCAATGGTAAGTAAAATATTTAAAAAAAATACTTAAAATAACTTAAAACTGTTTCAAAGTTGTTGCACTATTCGTTAAGTTAAGTAATAAACTTAGCAACTAAGTTACTAAGTAGGGGTTAAGTTGTTATATGGACGGGTAGTGTGTAATTTACTTTAAATTTATGTCGTAACTTAATGTTTGAGTACTGAGCTCCAGCTTGTGATAGGGCCATTAAAAACTTTGTGTTGGTGTATAAGAAATCATCTTATACAATAAAAATAAATTGCTGTTCGTTTCTTTCGCTAAAACTCGGGAATGGCTGAACCGATTTAGTTAATGTTGGTCTTGATTTAGGTATTAGTAGAAGAACAGGAATATATATATTTCTGTTGCCGCTATAACAACAAATACTAAAAATTGAGGTTATTCTAAACCTCAATATTATTTAATTATACAACAAACGTAATTTGCTTTGCCATGTTTTATACGTAACTAGCTGATCGCCGCAGCTCCGCCCGCGTGATTTAGTTTACTCGTTCCCGGTTCCCGTGGGAATACATTACCGGGAAAAAAAGTAGCCTATGTTACTCAGGGTGAATGTAGCTTTCTAATGGTGAAAGAATTTTTGAAATCGGCATAGTAGTTTTTGAGTTTATTCATTACAAACATACACACAAAAATACAAATCTTTCTTCTTTATAATAGTAGTGTAGATGTAGATATGGAACGGAACCCTCCGTGCGCGAGTCCACCTCGCACTTACCCGGTTTTTTTAAGTCAGTTAAATAAATCCTTAAAAAATTAAATATTATGAGAAACCACTAACTACTCTTTTAACCTTCAGGAACGTTGTTACATAGTAAGTATCTTCGTATCTACAATATTTGTAAAAGCACAGAACGAAAAGACAAACAAACTAGGTACGAGTATCTTCCTATTATACGTGGTCACACTATAAGTTTTGCGTAACTTAAAAAAACAACATGTTAAAACCAAAATATTATGGTTATTGCTTTTCAAAATACTTTCCTTTACATTTTAAACATTTTTTCATGCGATCGAACCATATTTTAAAACAGGAGGACCACAGATCTGAAGGCATGTTTTCTACGTGCTGATTGAACGCTATCAGTGCCTCTTCGGAGTTGGTAATAGTGAAACCTCTCATCAAATCTTTGATTTTGGGGAAAATACAGAAATCACAGGGCTATGCGCAGGATGGGTGACTAGTTGTACTTTTTCGGAAGCTAAAAATGATTTTGTTTTGTTGGCCATGTGAGAAGAAGCGTTGTCATGATATAGGAGAACGCGGCTTTTGGGTCGTCTTTCGCGAACTTTTTCTAACACCCTGGGTAAACAAATGGTAGAATACCACTCGGCATTAACACTCTTTTGATCTTCAAGTGGAATTGTACAGATGGGACCCGTAGCTGAGAAAAAAACGCGATCATTTTTTTACCAACATTTCTCACCTGCCTCAATTTTGTTGGCTTGTTCTCATTTTCAAACACCCATTCACAAGACTGCTGTTTTTTTTCGGGTTCAAAACAATAAATCCACGTTTCGTCTCCTGTGACAATGTCATAAACAGCATTAGAATGTCCGTGGTCGTACTTCAGTAGCATCTGTGAGCACCATTCCACGCGAGCCCGCTTCTGCTCCGCTGTCAGTTCAACAACAAAGTTTCCGAACTTTCAATTCTTCGTGTAAAATTTTCTGGATTTGACTCATACTAATCCCCAATAGTCCTCGAATTGTCTCATAGGTTATCTAGCTAGGCTAGGTCAAATTTTCGATGTTTTGGCTTGCCTCCAGATCGAGGGCTATCCATAGAGGGGTCAACCATCATTGGAGCATAAGCAGTTCTCGAGAGCTAAGGGGGGACAAAAATTACATTCCCCATTTCTATCTTCCTATTATATTATGTGAATATAAACAAAATAAAAAAAATAACAAAGGTAGGAGAGCATTTTAATATATAAACATAACCGTTTTACAAACATAATATCGTATAGAAAGGCATTGACAACAAACAAGTCGAATAAACACAGACTGAATGAACAACTTTCCCGCCATTACTAAAATGGCCGCCATTGTCCACTGATCACAATGAATTTGAAAAGAGAATAGACTGACTGATGAATAGTATGTTTTTTTTTCACATTGGCACACTGCATTTTGAATTGTCGTTTTAAAGATTAGCTGGAAATCTATTCAGTATCTTCAGAGGGTATCAAGTATTTAGAAAAATTCGACACAAATCATATACAAACCTGTCTGATCAGCGTGGTATGTAAGCTGAATTCTCCCCACTTTGGGGGAGGTCTATGCCCAGTAGTGGGCTTCAAATGGGTTGAGATGATGATGTACAGCAATAAGACTGAAAATGTACATGGTGTTGTACATTATTAATCTTTTTAACTAATTGTATATAGATCAAGCGAGCGAAGTGTCTACATTTCAAAACCATACTGGTCTATTTCGCTTTCGTCTATCTGCCTGTCTGTATGGGTTCCAGACTAACGATCACATTTCGCCTCGATCTCCAAAAAAAACAAATAATTTTATTTATTTTATTTTTTATAATAAGCACACCAACTGCATAATTACACATAACCTTAAAAACTAATACACATTAGAAGACTCTCAAAGTAATTACACAAATCACAGGCATGTGTAATAAAACTCCATGTTCTGGCTTTACTTAATATTTATTCGTAATCCGCCCGTTCGATTACCACATATCCCGAGAAGAAGGGCAAGAAACTCGGTAGGGTCATATTATAATATCTTACAAGCATTTAAACATAGTAACAATACATATAGTATAGAAGCAATCCTCGCGGATCGACAACAGTCGATACGTCACATCAAGTAGCCAAACTGTCTAATATCCCCATTACATACTTATGGTAATAATTTGTGAATAACATAAAGCAAAACACTTGTAAATTCGTAGTCTAAACTGAACAGTCTTACTACAACACTCTCTTTTATAAAAGTCTCAATGGTCGGAGTCGGGAGACATTGACAGTCCCTTTTTATATTTTATTATCTACCTCCCATCTTTACCCCCATCACATTATTTCTCGCTTAGGTGTTGCAAGGACAATGAATCAATTTAAGTACTAAATATATTAAAATAATAGTAATCAGTAAAACACACATGCATGACATTGGAATTATTTTTGACTACAACTTTACAGTTTTAATGTACAACAGAATGTCAAAATTTTACAATTTCATGTCAAGCAATATTATAAAAATACTAAGTAAATAAACAATTAATTAGTCTGAAAATAAAAAAAATAAAAAGTCACAAATATACGTCCTGCATCGTTCCTGGTGCAAAGGTGCCCATGATGCTGGCAGCATTGTCCCGCTGAATGGCAATGGACAATCTTTGCACCAGGAAAGACCCAGAGCGAGCGTCACCGGACCTCTCCCTAATTCGGTGTCCCAACTCCGTGACAAAGCTCTTGGCTTCGGAGCCCCAACTGCCCAAGGTCTCCACCGCTAAGGGCACAAATAAATAATGTGACTCCAATGCAGCGTATTTCACTCGTTTTCTATCCGCCGCGTCCTCAGCTGCGGCAGCCGGAGCGTGGACGGTTCGACGCGGCGACAGTGTTGACGCACGTAGCGTCCCACACTAGGCATTTGCCGTTCTTCCAAGGAATCAAGGTCAAACCATCCGGACGCTTGCCGTCAGTCCTGCTCAGACCAGTAGGCTCCAGGACGCAGGGCACATTGGCCGATATCAGGGCCCGCCGGACAATATCGTTAAGAGCACGGTGCCGCGGAAACCTACCTGTTGAACGGTGGCAGCTAAGTGCGTGATGACCATCGGCTTCCACCATAAAACCGCAGATGCACCTATGAGGTTCGCATACTCTGCAGCGCAGGCGAAGAGCCACCGCCACACGCAAAGAGTCGCCATCTAGTAAGGTTCCCAGGTGCGGTGAAGGGAGCGCCTGCAGCCCTGCCCCTGATTCCGGTTGCGATACAGCCCGGAGTCTTGCCAGCTCCACGTCAGATGCCGCATCCATAACTTTCTTTAAAATCCGCCTAGCACCAACATCATCCCATGCCCGCTGGACGTGTGCGGTCCCCGGAACCGCCACATCCTCGCCAAGAGCAGACCATGCCAACAGTGCCCCCGGCACATAGGGTATGTTTGCCTCGTCACCATTAGGAGAAAGAATGACAGCAACCAGGTTCGCAACCCCATGAGCCGACGCCAAGAAAGCTGGCAAGCCAACATCCCGTATACAGCGCAATCCAAGGCCCCCATGCCTTATAGGCAGAGACGCCTGAAGCCACTGCCGCTCGTCGAACGAGACGTTAAGAATCGCCGCAGCTGTGTCCCTCAAAGCGTCGTCAAACGAGGAAACAGCTTCCGGACACAACCACGTTGGAGTTTTAATGTTATTATTAAACACTTAGTAATACTTATTCTTTATTTTATTTTACTTTACTGAATTATGTTTTTAATCTCTAGTTATTTTATTTTGCACGTAAACAAGAGATTGCCTAATTTTTAGGGTTTCGTAGTTCAAGTCTCGGAACCCTTGTAGTTTCGTCTTTTTTGTCCGTCCGTCTGTTCGTCTATATCTGCCTGTCTGTCATCCCCCTCCTCCTCTAAAAACTAAACAGCCTGGCGCGAAAATCTTAAAAATTCATGTTGATTGTATAGGAGGTAATGAACTTAAAATGAAAAACTGTAATGAATGAAATAACTTTGTTAGTTTAAGAGTTATATGGGCTATTTATGGACGACTACGGTACGGGTTCGTCCACATTTAGTCTTAAGAAAATGTGTAATTTACCTATCAGTTATAGAAAAAGAGTGGCCGTGAGTTTTATTGCCAGGTTCTTCTTATTGCTTTGCGAATCTGGCAGTACATGTAAATATAGAAGCAATAATATTTTTATTATGTCCAAGATGGTGCCGTCAAGATACGGCTTTTTGGCTATCGGTGACTGTGATAGACAGCCTATAGTACTTACTGTTTGTAAAGCCATTTAAAGACCTATACAAATAAATAAATCATTTAATTTCGAACCCTATTCTATTCGTGGGCCGACACGCACATGGCCCGATTTTTTAACAATATCTAAACCATAGTTCCCGTTCTCGGGACATGACAGATCCTGGTCCCTTAGGGATTTATGAGTAATATCCTGGATTTGTTCGAGCTATCTTTATGTCCGGTTGTGAAGGTAAATTAAATCATATTCTCTAGAGATCTACCAAAAAAATTGTTTGTGATAAAATATTTATTTATATGACGCCATTTTGCAGAAAGTTTCTCTTCACAATAGATAATTACGTCTTATCCCCGAAGGGTTAGTAGCGTTTATTACATCCACATTTCGGCAGTCACTAATGTCCTATATAATAAAGAGAAAAAAATCGGAATCAAACCCGGGATATTTATTATTTTTTAATTTATTTTTGTTAGCCTGGTATTAGTACATTTTGCAATAGTCAAGTAGATTTATTTTTTTATTGTTTTTTTTTATAATCATATTAACAACGTTTTTTTTGTGCGTTATTAGTTTTAAATGTTGAGTATACAGGGTGTTACATAAGGGTTATATCAACCTGAAGACACCCCCATCAGCTGATCGCCCAGAACGCCTTTTGATATGTTTCGACCGCGAAACAAGAAAAAAAAATTCATCATAAAAAAAGTTATATGCGTTATTTCAAATCAAAACAAAAGTTTCCCAACACTAGTGCTTGACGTACTTACTAAAAGACAATGGTACCTACCTATACTTGATGTCAATGACCGAATCAGCTATTTTAGCTAGTGTTGTTCAAACAAGAGTATTTTATTTGGTAATGTTTTTTTTTTTGGATGATTTTTTTTTCTTGTTTGGCGGTCGACACATATCGAAACGGGTTCTGGTCGACCAGCTGATGTGGGTGTCTTCGGGTTGATATAACCCTTACGTAACACTCTGTAGATATAATTGGACGTTAAATTAACAACTTGTATACTACAATGTTATATTGTTTTTTCCACAATTTGGTGTCTGTTTCTGTACCTATTAAATAAAATAAAAAAAAATATCTGAGATAATCAAATACACAAAAAAGCCAATATTTTTCGAAATAAAACTAAGTAATAAGGTTACCCTTTGAAAGGGTAATAAATTCAATTTTGCGTATTTTAAAGTTGATGTTGTAAGGTTAGTCTCTGACGTAGGTGGTGTAATATTGGTAGACTCTACGTCGTAGCACCACGTAGCACGTCACGCTACGACACTTTGAATATAACATTTTTATATATATATTTTTTTTCTAACTTTCAAACTTTCGCGTTCATTGTGTAACTACATAATAATATATGTTTTATTGCCTGACGTTTCGATCAGATTACAACTGCCGTATATTCCCAGAATGTCATCGAAAATTCTTAATTAATAATAATAATTAATATGTTTGGACATTCTCATACGACGTCATCTAGCCCAAACTAAGCTATAAGCTAGTGCTATGGGATCTAGACAACTGATAAACATACTTATATATTTCTAAAACACATACTCGTAAGGAAACACCCAAACTCCGAAACAAACATTTGTGGATCAGACAAATATTTGATTCAATCCGAGATTTCGGAGTCGAAAGCCGATGCACCACCGACCACGCCATTGAAGCAGTTCAATATTAAACCTATATTAAGCTTATATTAAAACATAAAAACTGTATGACGCGAGCGGAGCCACGGTAACCAGCTACTAGATTATAAAGGGAGTATAGGGTGTAATAGGGCGAGACGAACATTTGTTTGACTCGTTCGTGACTCGATAAGATCTATTCGGTATAATCAGGTAATCGATTTTAGTCGTATAACTTTAGTTATTATATCTAGACTAGCAGTCGCCCGCGACTTCGTCCGCGTGGTAATTTGGAGTTTTTCCCGTTCCCGTCGCTTGTAATTCGCTTTTAGCTTCGCAAATAATTATTTTAGAACGAATTTCATTTTCATAAAATATGTTTTAGTGAGTTAACCTTAAAAGATAGATATAACTTTTAAAGAGGAACAATTTTTAGTACATTATTTTAACATAACATTAACCGTTTGGCCAGCGCCTATAGCCTTCCTCGATAAATGCACTTTTTAACAGAAAAAGATTTTTTTTTTTTTTTTTATATTTGGTTCGCCAAATTGACGCCGCCCGCCTGGTGGTAAGTCGTGACGACGTCTAGCGATTGTGGGCCACTCTCACAGCACACATTACTATTGAGAGTGGCCCTCAACTTGACGACCTACTGATGTGCCTCTTCACGCTCCGCTTAAAGAACCCAGGATTATATGTGGGAGGAAACACGTGCACAGGCAGGGCGTTCCAGGCCACTATCGTTCGGCAGAGAAACGAACGTTTAAAACGTTCGGTTCTCGCGAACATGCTATGCACTGTGTGGGGGTGGCATCTCTGCCCGACACGAGTCGTTCGGGATCGGAAGGAAGAGGGTGGGATCAGATTGAAGAGCTCTTCAGAACACTTGCCGTGGTAAATACGGTAGAATGCGGCCAAGGAAGCTATTGTTCGGCGCTGAACTAGCGGCTCAAGGCTTCCCGTTACCTCCGGACAATCTATAATACGGATAGCCCGTCGCTGCATAGCGTCGAGAGCGTCCAGCAGATACTTCGCGGAGCCGTCCCAGAGGTGAGAGCAGTATTCGACGCAGGGTCTAATCTGCGTCTTGTACAGCAGACACCTCTGGTCCGGTGTAAAGAATCTCTTTACCTTATTCAGTATTCCTAGTTTCCGCGAAGCTAGCCCTATACATCTTTCGATGTAGTTTTTATTATTGAGCTCTCGACGAACATCTATGCCAAGGATATCAAGGTTGTCCTTCATTGGTAATAATGCATTCTGAAGAGAGGGTAGGGGAAGGAAAGAGGATTTCTTCGCAGTAAATGCACACGCCTGTGTTTTGCGGGCATTGAACTCGACCAGGTTCTCGGTACCCCATTGAGAGATACTGTCGAGGTTACGGTCGAGATCAGCCACGAGTCGTCGTCTCTCCTCCTCAATCTCAGATCGCCCCGCCGTAGGACGAACCGAGTAACTCCCGTGCAGTGTGCTGTCATCTGCATAGCAATGAATGTTCCCGAGGGATAGCATATCATTGATATGCAGAAGAAAGAGAGTTGGTGATAGTACGGACCCCTGCGGTACCCCGGCATTCACTTGCAAGAAGCGAGAAGCCTGGCCATCGCAGAGGACCCGGACTCGGCGCTCGTTTAAAAAGCTGGCAATCCAGCTGCACAGTTGAGGAGGTAGACCATATGCCGGAAGCTTGGAAAGGAGCGAAGCATGCCAGACCCTATAGAAGGCTTTGGCGATGTCCAGGCTAATAGCCAAGGACTCGCCGTGCCTTTCCATAGTCCCACCCCAGACATGCGTTACGAATGCCAGAAGATCACCCGTTGATCGCTTTGGCCTGAAGCCGTATTGTCGATCATTGATTAGCGAGTGATCCTCTAGGAATTGCATGAGCTGCTTATTTATAAGGAGCTCAAGTACCTTGCAAATGACTGAGGTGACAGCTATGGGTCGATAGTTGCCTGGATCGGACCGATCCCCTTTCTTGGGGACGGTTGTACGTTCGCCTCCTTCCAGACCTCCGGCACGAGCCCTGAAGAGTATGACAGGCGGTACAGACGCGTTAATACTGGAGACAACTCAGCTGCACATTTTCGTAGCACCACCGCCGGAATGCCGTCAGGGCCACTGGCTTTCCGCGTGTCGAGTGACCGCAGCACTGCCCGTACATCACATTGCCTGATAACAATATCAGGCATTGTGTGGCCACAGTTGGCGATGGCGGGGGGCTGCAGGCCACGGTCGTCGCAAAGAGGTCTGCGAGCATATCCGCTTTCTCTTGGGCTTTGTGAGCCAGTGTTCCATCTGGGTAACGCAGCGGTGGCAGCGAGGGCTGACAAAAGTTAGATTGCACTGCTTTGGCCAGTTGCCAGAATCCACGGCTGCCCGTGGGATGGGAAGTGAGCTCCTGACCAAGCCGCGCGACGCGCTGGGCATCCGCTCTCTTAAAGGCCCTCTTACTCGATTTTGTGGCCCGGTTGTACGCTGCTTTGAGGTGGCCCACGTTTGGGTCGCGCACAGCCCGGGCCCTGATCCAGGCGCGATATGCCGACTGTTTTTGTCGAACAGCTTTGGCACAATCTCGCCCGAACCAGGGACGGGCTCTGCGGATACTGGCGACATCAGTGAAAGGGATGTAATAATCCATCCCTAAACTGATCTCGCCAGCAATAGCAGAAGCACTATCCGAAGGAGCCTTTCCTACAAAGCAGCGCTGGCTCCAGGGGACGGACGCATAATAATCGCGTAGACCGTCCCAATCCGCTGACGAGTAGTGCCATAGTCGTCGTGACGTTTGTACAGGACGTGCAGGAGGTGACACCTTCATGCCAGCGTGAACAACACAGTGGTCGGAACTACCCAGTGGGGCTCCTACCGAAACACTGTACTGGGCTGGGCGACTCGTCAGCAGTAGATCCAGCAGAGCGGGCGCGTGATCTGACCTGTCTGGTATCCGGGTGATCCCGCATACCATCTGGGTCAGACCGTGCGAGAGAGCGAACGCATGGGCGGCTCTACCCGCATGATCAGTCTTGAGGGACCCCAGCCATTCAATGTGATGGCCATTGAAGTCCCCCAGAAATACTAGGTCAGCGTTCGGGAACCGCACCTGCGCTTCATCAGCCGTCTCGCTGAGGTACTGGAAGAGCTTTGTTGTCTCAGAATCCCCTGTGTGGGATCGGTAGACGCACACGTAGATCTGGCTCATAGAGCCATGATCTACGTGCAGCCAAAGGACGGAATTGGAGGGGTTCTCTAGGCAGCGCAACCGGTGGCAGCAAACATCCGCCCTAACGAACACGCACACCCCGGCTTTGTCTCGAAATTGTTCCTCGATGACATAGCCGGGGTAACACAGGTAAGACGTGTCGTCAGGGCGGCGTATTTGTGTCTCCGTGAGGAACATCACAGCGGGCCGTGCCGTCTCAAGGTGGTGGTGGACGGTATCGAGGTTCGCATGGAGTCCACAGACGTTAGTGAACTCCACCTCGAAATGTGAACTTGTGGGGTTTCCTAGGGCCGCTGTGTAACGTTTATTTCTTTTTTGTTGCACCGCCATTGTTAGATTTTGAAAAAGAAGCGTGAAGACAGGGCGACATTTGGTGCAGCAGTAAGTGACAAAGCGCAGGGGCTAGCTTTGTCTAGAACCGTGTGGTTAGGTCGGAGCCGACTCGCCGGACGGAAGGGCTCCCAAACCCCCCTGATGAAAGGCCGCCGCTACCCCACACCGGTTACCACCCGGAGCGGCGATCCCTCATCAGGATTATGCGCAACATGTGGGGCAGCCTCCTGGGGTGGTTGGCCCCAGGCGGGCCCCATGACTGTGTTGCGGGCGGCCGCGGCAACGCCGTTGCTAAGGGTCTCCCTGGCCGGCGAATCGACCCACACCACCCACACTAGACTCCGTTTCGCCCCCACTGGTCCTATGCCTGCTGCACCATACATCGCCCCGGGCCCGGCGGTGCAGCTGCTGAACCCCTAACGCAACCCAGCCTGGGCTGGGTTACTTGGGGGGCTTTAGCACAGCTGCACGGTGGTACCCCCCCGGACCAACACTGTTGTACCACCTGGTACCCACGTAGGGGCCGAAGCCACTCCATAGGTACCGTAAATTAACGAGCCTCGTCTGTTTATCAGCAGGTGCGCCACTAGCAGGTGAGGTCGCTGGGGCCCTTAAGATGTTGGTAGAGCCCCTTTGCACCCAAATTTAAAGAAGACTTGGCCATTAACTTGGTTGGTCTCACGTAAGTAAGGGGCAAAGCTTATTTCCGTTACCGAGCTTTGTAGAAAATCCATAACCAGACCTAAGGTAGACAATAGAGAGGGGCTCGTGGTCTAGTGGTAACCGACAATGTTAACACATTACAAAGGTTAAGCAACATCTAGTCAGGCCGGGCTTAGGATGGGTGAGCACGTTAAGTCGTCGGTCTCGGTTGTCATACGAACATCTATGGCAGTCGTTAGGGGTAGTTGGAGCTCTAAATTAAAAATCCGACCGGTCTAACTATAGAACTTCGATATCGCCCATGGGTTGTGGAGGTCAGATGGCAGTCGCTTCACGGAAAATATCGATGTTTAGCCAAATCGCAGTTAGATCGGAAAGCCGACCCCAACTCAGTTGGGAAAAGGCTCGGTGTATGATGATGACCTAAGACAGACACTTAAAAACGGCTCTTTGTTATAACACAGTTTTCTCGCTCCCGATTCTAGTGGGAGCAAATCACCGGGATAAAAAGTAGCCTATGTTACTCAGGGATAATGTAGCTTCTCACATCTAGTCTTGTCCACTCTTCATTCTATGTTCAATCTGTCCTTCTTTGGAACGCCCTTCCTCTCGATATCAGAATGTCCACTAACCGTTATATCTATATAAAGAAAAGTGGAATGTAATTTTTGTCCCCCCTTAGCTCTCGAGAACTGCTTATACTCCAATGATGGTTGACCCCTCTATGGATAGCCCTCGATCTGGAGGCAAGCCAAAAAATCGAAAATTTGACCTAGCCCTAAGGAGTCAAAAGTTATAGGCCAAAACCTATGGCGTGGTGCGGCGCCAAGCACCAAGCTGTCCGTCCGTCGCGTTTTTCAATTTACATACATTTGCATGAAATATATATATATTTTTTTTTTGAAGCGATACAATGTTCGTCTGGATAACTAGTTATTATTAATGTTATATGTGTAGTTTATTTGGGTATATATTTATGTAACTCTTTTAGTTTGTCAAGTGTACCGTTTATGCACCTACTCAGTCGATTCTCTGCATCACCCTAAGGTTGGCTGGTAGAGAATACCTTTGGCATTAAGTCCGCATTTGTACATATACTTGTGCATAAAGAAACAACTCTCAAAATCGGTTCAGTAGATACGGAGCCTCAATTCAAACCGTGATGGACCCTTGACACCACTGTCTTGCACCACCAGTGGTGTTAACGAATAGACGGAAGTATAAGAAAATAAAAAAGTATTTTTCACAACACTATTAGTTGGCAGTGTAACGGGTATAAAAAAATACCCGTTACACTACTGGTGGTGCAAGTTGGTAGTGTAACGGGTACATCACGAGCGCATAATACATTTTTTTTTGTCCTGATGATAAATAAAGAAATCTTTCAACAGGTGCACCGAGTACAGATGAAAATGACTGTCCATTATAAAAGACACAAACCTCAAATGTACCAGGAATACAATACATATCAACATAAGAGCCTTCAAGATTAGAAAGACTGACCATAATATAAAGTCATAAAATAATAATATTTTAAAGGGTTATAAAACCAAAACATGGAAGTAGTACCACGGGAATTTTTTTCTTCCCATAGAGTACTATGGGAAAGAAGAAAGAAAGCTATCATATTTGATAACCCAGACATTCATACTATTCCTAGAATATAACTCATAAATATTACAGCTATATACCTACCTACGTCAATATAATATCAAAGGCTGGGTGGATCTCTTTGGTAGCGTAATGGGTATTAAAAAATACCCTGACACCACCAGGGGTGCAAGACGGTGGCGTCAAGGGTCCATCACGATTCAAACGAACAAGCAATCTTTATAAAATAGTTGTCTTTTTTACAATTTATTTTTAATTTCTTTATGTATGTATCATGTAATATTCAAAGTCGTACCATTCTCCGATAGATACCGACAACAAAGGGGTTACTTTGAACATATTATCTTGCGATTCCAAATGGGTTTCATCATACTATAATTTTCTACCACTATTTACCATTTTTAAGGCTTCTACCCTACATACTCGCAAACTTCCAAACAAACATTGGATGGAAAGGAAATGGAATTTTATAGTCACGCAAAATTTCACGAAGTAACTGAATAAATTCGCTTTGAATTTGGATATCATTGAAATACAATATTTTATAATTTTTGACTCTAGAAGTTGTTAAATAACAAGTGGTTAAGAGTTTAGGAGTTGCCAACAAGATTGTGTTCCACCTGGGATCGAACTCGGGATTGCAAAACTGCAAGTGTAAGTATAGACTAACTGACATAGTGTGGAGTATCATTAGATTAGATCTTTTAAAATCATTAAGAGGTTGCTAAGACAATTTGTTTTAATCCATTTGCGAGATAATTAACTTTAAAACCCGTTTATTGTTAAAACAGGGCGTCTCGTCCCCCCACTAAAAAAAAGCTAAACGGCTGGCTGAAAAAGCTTTAAAAAAATCATGATGGAAGTCCATGTAATGAACTTTGAAGCAAAAGTTTAAGGGATTAGCTAACTCTGTGCGTTCATGAGTTACGGAGGCAATTATGCGTGACTACGGAACCCTATTCATATGCACTTGGACAGTTTTTAATATCTCCAGCTGGCATAGAACAACCCCAAAACGTATTATTCGAATGATCAGTTTACCAGGGGAACACAACAGGTGGCACTAGTGCCTATCTAATCATGCAAGATATTCGTCATAGTTGCGGTTTTGATTAATTAAATCGTTATTCGGTATAAATTTCAACAGATCTGTGGGAATGCTTTGAAACAGCATTCCCATTATATTTTCATGGTGGTGGCTGATTTTATGAAATGTTTTATATACATAACACAGAAAACGCCTATTACCTCGAAGGCGGGTACCACTTATCGCCAGTAAGTGTGTTGGTCCATAATCGATGTCGAGCGTATTGCCGTTTATCGGGAACTTTTATGTTTGTCAGAGTCTCTTCGGGTGATCGGTCGGTACATTAATTCGGCCATTTTGGACTTAACCCACTTTCTTGAGTGCCCGGTGACGGCAATAGGCTTGTCCCCTATTAGATGGGACTATAAATACTGCCAAATTGTGGGAATGTAATGAGCCTCTGAAACGAAGTCTATAAAATTTGACCACAGCCTAGCAATACACGACGATTTCGACTATATTTCCTTACAATTGTAATAGAGAACTTGGCCCTGTGAGATATTGGTCTATCTATATGCTAATTTTCATTCGTTTCATCCGGTTTACGCGTGATTGAGTATCAAATATCCTTCATGCATCTCATTCTAAAACCTACGTGCTGTATAAGGATTTTGGTTATATTTCAAACCCAGGTAAAGCCGGGTAAATATATATTCAAAACAAGAAGGAAATGTTGAATAATTCATTAACCTTGAGTAATGCATACTGATTTACTTGAATAATAGACATACAGGTGAATTTTAATTACACTCTCCACTATATAATTCAGTTCCAGGCAGGCATGGGCTCGTGGTTGCAAAGGTTTTAGTTGCGTGGTATTAGGATGGGTAAACATTTCTTAAGACCCCTCCGTGCCTCGGAAAGCACGTTAAGCCGTGTCGGTCTCGGTGTCATACGAACATCTATGGCAGGCGTTAGGGGTAGTTGGAGCCCTAAATAAAAAATCCTCGCGGTCTAACTACAGAACTTCGATATCGCCCATGGGCTGTGGAGGTCAGATAGCATGGCAATCGCTTCACGGAAAATATCGAAGTTCGGCCGACCTCAACTAAGTTGGCAAAGGCTCGGTGAATGATATAATATAGACAGAGGCGCTTTTTTATTTGGTGGCAAACCTGCAAAATGTTTTCCACCAAAGAAGTTGTACCGGAACAAGACCCTGATAGTCTTGCAATTAAATTTCTCACTACATCTTATTTAGTGAATACAACCATATCCTGAATTTAAATCGATCGGCGCCATCTAGCGGCCAACTCTAAAACAACTTAGTGACTTAAACAGTACCAAAGCAATTTCTCCAACCCAACACTTATGTTTGTTAGAGTCTTGTCCGATGATGGGCGTTTTCTTTCTCTTCTCTCTTGTAGGCACGGGCTGATCTCCGCAAGTCCACTCACTCGAGCCAATCAATCTCCTACAGAAACTCGAGCAGGCCTCTGCTTGTTGTGCAGAGTTTCAGGGATGGATACTGGACTATTGTAGCACAGGATTAGTTGGCTGACCGTCTCGTCCCCAGCCGTGCATGCCGGCTGTAACACCAATCGTGTGTAGGCGTTGGTTTAGGAGGCATAGCCCCGTAAACACCTGTGAAATAGGGAAATACTTCGCGAAGTCGTCTACAAAACGACGCGACTTTATGGTTATACTGAAAAGTTGTCAGCCATCTATTATTCTAGTGTCAGTCGCGTGCAACGTAAACAGCTGCATGTAAATCATGTTTGCATAATATCTTTATATTGACGACATGATACCGTCACAATATTATTAGGTACTTATGGAATTTCAAAGGTTGTATCAAGATTTCAGAGATTTATTTATTAGAAAACTTAACAGTCTATTGAACATGACACATGAGATAAGTTTAAGAAAGATACTTTGGACACTTAGCCAATAACAAAGTTTCCCGACAAGTCTAATTACGTGCACCACTTAATACATAATTTAATATTATAATATTATGTAAATATACTAACTATATCCTACTAATATTATAAACGCGAAAGTTTGTGAGTATGTAAGTATGTATGTATGTATGGATGGATGGATGTTTGTTACTCTTTCACGTAAAAACTACTGAATGGATTTTAATGAAACTTTACAAAAATATAGCCTATACATCAGAATAACACATAGGCTACAATTTATAAAGATATTGTGTGAATTGATCAAAATATGACGCGACGCGACGGGAACGGGAAAAAATCCAAATTACCACACGGTAGAAGTCGCGGGCGACTACTAGTATAACTATAAGTAGGTATCTTAATATAAAGCAATGATATAAAGTTATGAAATTATTTAAATATCACACACACACATATCACGCCTATATCCCCGAAGGGGTAGGCAGAGGTGCATTACACACCCACAATTTGCTAGTATTTTTAGTCCCACGTAATAGGGGGCAAGCCTATTGCCAGGACCGGACACATTTGTATTGGGTTATGTCCAAAATGGCCGAATGAATTAAATAAAAGGAGCTATATTGTAATTTTGAAAAAAAATTGAAACCCGTTGCGTTATTATTTAAATATGAGCAACTAATATACAATCCTCGTTAGAATTACAAGTATATGATCGTAACTTATTAACAATTTCTTTTTTAAAAACGCTTTTCGAAAGGTTGAATATGTCAATGTCAGCAAAGTGATCGTTATAGCAGCTAGGCAAACGAGTGAGGACAGCATTTTTAACATAATTGGTGCGATGCAAAGGAACATTTAAACAATCCCAGCTGTAATTATTTCACCATGCTGATTAACGGACTCTCTGCCGTAAATCCCGGCTCAGAAATAATTAGTATCTCCAACGTCTCAGTCAGCAATAACTCCAAGGAGTATTCATTTTCCAATCCAACAGTATAATGTACAGTGCTTCTATATCTCTCGGGTAGTCTCGGGAATCATCGTTTTTTCCCGAATGCAACATAAATTTATTACATTTATCTTTTTAAAACTAAAATTAAATTGAATCTAGAACTATTTACTTTATTGTTGTTTTGTTTTGATTTCGGTGTGAAACTCTATAGAGCTGTTTGTGTGTGAATTGTCTGTCGTGCCTGTGACTCACAGCTTTCCCTCCATTCAAATGTAAATTAATAATAAAAAGGGGTGGTAAAAACATCTCTATTGCGAAAGAAGTATGAAAGGATCGTAGCAGGTGGAAATCCGTGGTCTCTGCCTAGCCCACTGGGATGGTATGTAGAATTCTAGGTAATCTACACTCGGATTAGAAATTATTGTGAAAATCAATCATTTCAAAAGTTTCGTCGTGGTAGAAAGGAGTCCATAAATAGTTATTAACAACAGTGCAACATCAATAATTACAATTTTCAATAATGAAAAAATTTGAGAAAACTGTGTGATCATTCATTTTTATGTACTCGTAAATACTTAAGAGTATTTGAGAATACTGTTAATTTCGGAGCGCTGTAAAACCCTTATAAATAAATAAATATTGAAATGTTAATATTAGAAATTATTCCTCGAAAACTCCTCTACAAAAATGCCCTAATAAATTTTATTGTAACATGACTAAAAAAAAAAATATAAGCCCTTAAAGGAAATTCGTTCTCAAATTTTCATCTGTTGGTGTTATGTACCAATCAGAGCGTTACACACACACACACACACACTTAAAATCTCTGATCACGTCTTTATCTTGGAAGGGAAAGGGTACAAATTGATGTTTAATACTTTATGGGTGAGCAAATTGCCCTTTCCGGGCACGTTGGATAGGTTTCAGTCTACGTTTATACGTCAGCAGGTGCAACACGTGCAGATGAGGATAACTTGAGCCACGGAGATATTGATAGCACTTTTTGTATATGAAATATAATATGATTAGTCTAAAAAGTCGTGACGCGAAGCTCGAAAATGTAAGCTTTGGCGGCTATCATATGGGTCTCGGTGTCGATCTCGCTGGTTGTCAAAAGTACTATTCGATTCCAATAGTACTTTTGACGACTGGTGGGATTGTTATCTGTCTGTCTGTCTGAATGTACAATGTACATGAAATCGTCATATTCCATGCAAGCGCCTGTCATACTCTTCAGGGCTCGTGCCGGAGGTCTGGAAGGAGGCGAACGTACAACCGATCCCCAAGAAAGGGGATCGGTCCGATCCAGGCAACTATCGACCCATAGCTGTCACCTCAGTCATTTGCAAGGTGCTTGAGCTCCTTATAAATAAGCAGCTCATGCAATTCCTAGAGGATCACTCGTTAATCAATGATCGACAATACGGCTTCAGGCCAAAGCGATCAACGGGTGATCTTCTGGCATTCGTAACGCATGTCTGGGGTGGGGCTATGGAAAGGCACGGCGAGTCCTTGGCTATTAGCCTGGACATCGCCAAAGCCTTCGATAGGGTCTGGCATGCTTCGCTCCTTTCCAAGCTTCCGGCATATGGTCTACCTCCTCAACTGTGCAGCTGGATTGCCAGCTTTTTAAACGAGCGCCGAGTGCGGGTCCTCTGCGATGGCCAGGCTTCTCGCTTCTTGCAAGTGAATGCCGGGGTACCGCAGGGGTCCGTACTATCACCAACTCTCTTTCTTCTGCATATCAATGATATGCTATCCCTCGGGAACATTCATTGCTATGCAGATGACAGCACACTGCACGGGAGTTACTCGGTTCGTCCGACGGCGGGGCGATCTGAGATTGAGGAGGAGAGACGACGACTCGTGGCTGATCTCGACCGTAACCTCGACAATATCTCTCAATGGGGTACCGAGAACCTGGTCGAGTTCAATGCCCGCAAAACACAGGCGTGTGCATTTACTGCGAAGAAATCCCCTTTCCTTCCCCTACCCTCTCTTCAGAATGCATTATTACCAATGAAGGACAACCTTGATATCCTTGGCATAGACGTTCGTCGAGAGCTCAATAATAAAAACTACATCGAAAGATGTATAGGGCTAGCTTCGCGGAAACTAGGAATACTGAATAAGGTAAAGAGATTCTTTACACCGGACCGGAGGTGTCTGCTGTACAAGACGCAGATTAGACCCTGCGTCGAATACTGCTCTCACCTCTGGGACGGCTCCGCGAAGTATCTGCTGGACGCTCTCGACGCTATGCAGCGACGGGCTATCCGTATTATAGGTTGTCCGGAGGTAACGGGAAGCCTTGAGCCGCTAGCTCAGCGCCGAACAATAGCTTCCTTGGCCGCATTCTACCGTATTTACCACGGCGAGTGTTCTGAAGAGCTCTTCAATCTGATCCCACCCTCTTCCTTCCGATCCCGAACGACTCGTGCCGGGCAGAGATGCCACCCCCACACAGTGGATAGCATGTTCGCGAGAACCGAACGTTTTAAACGTTCGTTTCTCTGCCGAACGATAGTGGCCTGGAACGCCCTGCCTGTGCACGTGTTTCCTCCCACATATAATCCTGGGTTCTTTAAGCGGAGCGTGAAGAGGCACATCAGTAGGTCGTCAAGTTGAGGGCCACTCTCAATAGTAATGTGTGCTGTGAGAGTGGCCCACAATCGCTAGACGTCGTCACGACTTACCACCAGGCGGGCGGCGTCAATTTGGCGAACCAAATATAAAAAAAAAAAAAAAAAAAAAAAAGCGGAGCTGGGGGCATCAACTATGTAAAACGAAATATATTTATTGTTTAGAGTAAGTAAAGTTACAATCGAATAAACACAGAAGTAAACTCATTTAAATAAATTTAAGTGAATCAAAATGGCCGAATAAAATAATTAACAAACAATTTACAAATTTGTAAATACATCTGTACGAAACAACGGGATATTTATGCAAATAAATGGAGATTGGGATGAATACACAAATTTTAATAATAATGAGAATATTCATTAAATATCTTAATACAGCCAATATTATTTGAACCCACCAAAATCTTAACAGTCCCAATACCAAACTTGTAAAAATACATTGTTTCTTTTGTTTCAGGTAACAATAACAGAATTTTAACAAGCTTCTAGAAGTTTCAAAGACGTGAACGTAAAGATATATGGTACGAGTATAATAAAGTTGGCAACTCATATCAATCAATCGTAATTAAATTATAATAGTTTTAAATGTCAAACAGGTTTTTTTATGCCTAAAAATGTAATATTACACAATACATTCCAAAAGGAAATTCCTCAATTTTTTATTTCGAATCAACGAAGTTCTTTTTTCAAATTTACGAGTATATAGAAATATGCTCTAAATACAAACAGATTTATAGTACACTGCGGTGCATTTCTCTATGTCCCCGTTTACTGTCTCGTTGGCTACGAACTTCCATATTTCTAGCCCACTGACCCGGTGTTGGTACACTGTCGAGCAAATGGAGTGTGAACGCGCCGCCCGCCACCCGCCTTCTAAGATTAAATTGGTGAATAAAATTTCAGTGTAACGGTGTTCGTTTCACGCGTGTAAGGTGAATATGAGAGGGTGTAGCAATTTTCGCGGGAACGATGTCTACAATGACGTCACGTCATGTTTGTTATTCGAGATTTTAGATAAAAAAACATACATTGTTGTGTATTATTCGTTATTCGTATGATTCGTTTGGTAGATTCATTTTTAAATAATTTGTAACTCAAATACAAGTTTTTTGGTTGTATTAGGCTGAAATGTTGCAAGAAATGTTTACAACGAATTCCCAGCTATAATATGCTCGATATAGGTAAAATTACATTTTCATTAAAATTTTTTTTTCATTTCTATAGCAAACGAGTTAATGATATTGATTTCAGACGCTCAAACCCGTTTGGTATTTACCTTTGCATTTTCACAAACACGTACATAATTAATTATACATTCTTTAAATGACACGACAAAAAGTTACCACCCACTTTTGATGTAGCAGACTCAGTGTCGATACACGTTATCGATAAATTTTGATAAATCGACTAGGAAACTTGTCTTGGTTATTGACGTCATCACTGACTGAATATTTTCCCAGAATGCTGGCAGCAATGCCACGTTTAGAGAGAACCCGAAAGTCTGTCCCTAAGTGTCGGAGAACCATCAATGAGACGAATGGCCCACCAGGAAAGTAACGTTCAAGAAGTAAGACGTAAAATATTAACATCTGTGGGTTCCTTACGCCTACTGCAGAACTTTCTGCAACCACCAGTAAAATTAATAAGCCTTGGTTGTTTTCAAAACTTTTGTAGGATCATTTTGATATCTGCAAATTTAATAACTCCAAATAAAGCAACCACCGCTCGCCACTGTACCCGTTGCTAGTCAGAGAGACATTCCCCTGGATAAAACAATGATTAAGATTGCACCTGGCCGGCTTTTGCCATCTTAATCTCTTACCTAGTAGTAAGTTCCTATATATATTTTTTTTGCCACAGGTAAATATCCAAGACCAAGGGAATTAAATATTGAAGATATTGTGTATTAATGTGGTTAATAACAACATAAAGCAGTTTTTAGCTCGCAGTCCCTCATATTAGTCTCCAAAAAAACTAGAATATTTTTTCTTTCATAGATAGTGATTCACTCCCACAGTTTTTTTAAATTTAACTAGTAGGTACCAATTTTATTGCACTACAGTGTACCTAAAAATGTCTTTAACATCACACAAAATAATATAAACAGAAAATTTGTGTCACATCAAAAGAACACGCGTATTCCAATTTTAAATAACAAGTGACCTGAACCGGCGCGGCCGTAACTATAATAGCCGAACGCAACCGAGTTGATCCGAAAATAACTGAACGCATCGATATGAACGCACTGCAGACGTAATTCTTGACCCTATTACAGAAATGTCGAAGTTCTAAATTTAAATTTGAATTATGTTTGTACACAAAACTTAGGTAGAAACACATACCCATATACCTAAACGTTTCTATATAATATAACGGACAGTACAATTATTTCCACTTTGGCGCTCGACAATTCTCGACCAACATCGGGAATGATCGGAACTACAAATTACACAAGATACATTACTTCGTATTCATAACATCCTACTAGGATATTACAGTCTAAAACAGTAATGAAAATCACCTGCCAAAATGTATTTTTTTACAGCAGTCCTAAAGAATAACCTAGATGTGGATTGATTAAATTTTTACATTGTATTATAATTGTCTTTCATCTGGTGTTTCGTCTATTTGTCACTTCTAGTATTTTTTTACTCCATGTGAAAAAAAAACGAATAAAACCGAGACATCCCGAGCGCCAAAGTTGCAATAATCGTAATGTAAGTATGTACCAAGTTAATTTTCACTGGTGGTAAGTGATAAAATAGCCTATGTTAAAGGAGGATTTTTTGAAATCCATCCAATAATGAGTTTATTAGTCTTGGGGTCCGAGTGCTCGCCGCCTTTATAGACATTGCTAAACGCCTAATCGACGCTTCTCAGGACCAGAAGGCTGGCTATTTTCTGGCCCAAAGAATAAGTATCGCCATCCAACATGGCAACACAGCCAGCATTCTGGGAACCTTCCCAGTCGGCAATGACGCGGAGGATTTTTTAAACGATATTTTGTAATGTAAATATTTTTAGTCTATAATTATGTTTATTTTGTATAGTATATAATTATGTATTTTGTAATTCTTACTGTAAATAAAAGCCCGTTTATTAGTTGCAAACGCACAAAAATACAAATCTTGCATTTTTACAATACCACTATCTATAAACATTATAGACAGTTTTTTGGGCATATACCTCGGCTTCTAAACCTAACCTTTATACTTTTCATCTTTCTGACCACTAAAATCCACTCCTTCTCATAACTAGGGCGGTTCGCTAGAACGCGGGCGGTTACATCGAAATAATAAAGACGGGAGCTGGCGGAATCTTAACCTAACAAAAGCTAAAAAAAAAACTTTAATGCTTAATAATTCAAAAACTATAAGAGCCACACACACCAAAACCTATACAGCAAACCACAGGCTTATGTTATATCTTTATGCCAAATTTCAAGTTGATAGGTTAAGAGATGCACCCGCTATCTATATATTCTTGATTGGTTCCATCATTGTGAAGAACTCCGTCTGTTCATTCATGTTTGTTCATGTCTGTTCGTTCATTAATGTTCATTCATACCATACCATGACACTATATTACTTTATTCAATGCATGACAATCACTCGCTTCTTAGTTTTTCATTCACCGGGCGTAACGCTACTTTCAAACTTCCTTTATAAGTTACCCACTCGTTCCGTAATTTCTCCTATCATGACAAAAACAAACACAGCAAAAAAAAAAAAACAAAATACACCAAAAACAAAAAGGTGGCCGAATTGATATTTCTATCTTTTTTGCTGTGAAATATGAACAACATTAAGTGGGTAACCCATAAAATCCATAATCATCTACTCATAAATTTCATTTCAAATACATAAAACATATGCGCGTATTATTTTTTCTGTGATTTAAATTAAAAGATAAATGAATACGGAAACGAATGAAATGAAGAATATAATAAATAATTTTAGGACATTTAAACGCAACTTCATAAATTATAATCTCAAATTAAACATAACTTGTGCTGTAATAACTAAATAGTCGGAAACGCCCAGGACTTTAATTGGCTGTGCCATAGCGGCTAGCACGTAAGATTTTGTTGCCTTTCATCAACATTTCATAGCAAGGCGGATTGAATTTTTTTTCAAAATTACAATATAGCTGCTACTTTTTATTAAATTCATATGGCCATTTTGGACATAACCCATTATAAATGTGCCCGGTGACAGCAATAGGCTTGCCTATTACGTGGGACTAAAAATACTGGCAAATTGTAGGTGTGTAATACACCTCTGCCTACACCTTCGGGAATATAGGCGTGATATGTGTGTGTGTGTATAATAAATAACTAAATTAAATTTGCAATGAATAGGCTCCGAAATAACTGAACCAATTTTGAAAACTCATTAATAATATGTAGCTACATTATCCATTACCGCTCTAGGCTACTTTTTATCCCATTAGTTCCCGTGGGAATTGAGAACGACATAACCATAGCTATTTTAAATAAGCTAGTTTAATATACAGAAGCCCGGAAGGCGGCATGTTGTGGGATATCCCACACGTGTTCACTCACTGACACGGGATAAAACTTGGCCCCCAAAGATTGAAGAGAGATTCAAGAGAGAAGAGGTGGCCAAAATGATTCAGGCGAGCTTGTTTCTTGCGTGCGGGACAAGGGCCTTTGGGAATTATAGTTTCTTACAAAGTAAAGTATAATGACGAATTTAGACATCACGCAGAGACTTAACGGCTTAACTTGATGCTACTACCTATAGAATTTTTAACCTTAAATAATATGTGATTTAGGGTTTAAAAGTGCGTAACATTGTGTGGTAAAAGGACAGCAAAAGAACTTCGGGGCTCAGATCATCTAGAACAGGTACCATTTGCTGCAAATATTTCAAAGTTATTGGGAATTTCAAAGGGATGTATCTACCTATGGGATTTGAACCAATTTCATCATGGCCATCTTGCTGATAGCTTACCGAGGAAAGTCAGGACGGTCATTTGTTGTTTTCCAAAGCTATTGTAGCTACAGGTTATGTAATCTTTCCTGCCATCCGTTATTCCACCAGCGCGTGGATCTCGTCGGCATGTCAATGTCAAATCAGTTCGGAACTACCCACGTTACCATAGCAACCTGAAAGCTTTGGGTAAACAAACAGTGACAAATTATTTAAATGTGTAACTTGTCACTGTTTGTTTACCCAAATAAACGTAAAAAAAAATAAAAATAAAAGCGTGCGGCTCCGCGCAACATAAAACGCATGTAATTACTGTATGAACTTTGGTACAAACAAAACGATTGGCAAAATGTGAATTTGAACTTTTTTTTAATGTCTGCCTTAAGGGCAATGGCTGAGCGTCCCGGTATAAAAGTAATTCTCTTAAAAATCTATTTTTAGCTGTTAGAATTGTTTAAATCATTCACGTAGCACATAGGTTTACTGGATAGGTATCTTCTCCTTCTTCCTTTTTAAAAACGTGGCTCCATCGATGTTCATCGATGATCTCGCCAATGTCAAGGTAATGTTGAATCGAATCAGGCGTTACCTGGCAAAAATCCATGATAATCAATGGGGTAAGATGTTGAATTTTTTATATAATTGCACTAATTTCGCCAATGAGAACGACTGTCTCAGAGAGAACAGCTGTTCTCTCTGAGACAGTCTTGAGAATGCCTCGTGAGTAGGTGAAACATATGTCGACGTTTATAATTTCTTTTATTTAGCGAAATTAGCGCAATTATATAAAAAATTCAACATCTTACCCATTGTTTGTCAAGGTAATGCTTGATTAGTTGTTAGTTCCGCGCAGAAGAACCCGTTATTCCTAACTAGCTCCAGGTGCAGGACAAGAAACGTTGTTCGGTATGTGAGTGTCTGGGAACCCGATTTTTGCGGAGCGCCAGAGGTAACCTAAAAAGCCAGCAGTCACGCGCTCAGCAAAAATCGAACTCTACTAGATACGTATGTACTACGTCCATTATTTGAATTTCTTCATGTCAAGTCAAAATGACACTTGTCAAACTGACAGAAAATAAACTAAGTACAATATTACGCCGTTATTTCATTTATTCAGAGCAATATCCTGCATGTGAACATATTCTATAATTAAACCCGGATGAAGCCGAGGTGTAGTATTAGTTGTAATACGTTATGTAAATTTTGTTTCAAAACAAACTCGGCGGGTGTGTGGAGCTAAGTTGTCAGCGGAACTATCAAAATTAATTCAAATAGTTTACTAATATGTTTAGTAGCAGTTGGTAACTGCCTATTAAGGCTGCTTTTCCACCAAAGATGTGCTATACTACGTTGCTATGGATGCGTTTGGCATCCACCAATCAAATTCACATGCTATGTGAACTAAAGAATATGATTGGTGGATATCAAACGCAGCTATGGGTATGATGATCGGCTTTGCAGACTTAGTGCAGGTTTTTGCGGGAAAAACGCCCGGCAAAAACCAGCCCTTAACCAAACCTTATCTAAATATATATTTTTGAAACGTCAAAAGATTTATTGAAATTTTATTAAGCGTTTGTTATATTTATGAACGACAGACTAAATGTCAAAATACAAAAGTTTTATTTGATATTGAAATAAATAAACAACTGGCCGCTTGTATCTTTGTGTTCTAAATTTAAATATTCAAATAAACTGACATTATTCTATGTGCCACGATCAATATTTATGCTTATTAAAAAATAATTTGTTGAGATGGGCAGGTGAAATATATCGCTGTCATAAACTATCTTGAAGCTTGCTACATTTTTTCAACAAATATTGTATCGCTGAGCTAATCTAAACAGTGAAATACTTGAAATATTTTCTAACGTCGTATGTAATTTATAAAAAAAACAGTCAAGTGCGAGTCGGACTCGCGTACGAAGCCGTTACACAACATTAGACATGTTTACACAATACGTCATTGTTTTTAATATTATTACCCGACTGCCAGGAAGGGTTATGTGTTTCGCGCATATCTGGTATGTATGTAAGTTTGTAATATTCTTTATTACCGCTTTTCAGCACTACTGACTACTGGCATGTTTCCCAAACTGTGGAAGATGGCGCACATTATACCCATATTTAAAAGTGGCGACAAATCCAAATGCGAAAATTATTGGCCGATAAGTATCCTATCTTGCTTTGCTGAATTATTTGAGTCAGTAGTGTATAATCATCTCTACAATTATTTCATACCCATAATATCAGAACCAGTTACCAATCTACTCGAGTACAAGCATTATCTTTGTCAGGCATTTGCTGTTGGCGGACAGGTCGACTCGGTATATACAGACTTTTCTAAAGCATTCGATAAGGTCATCATCTGCTTTGCTGGAAACTGGCCACGTACGGCATTTATGGCAGCTTGTTTCGTTGGATTTGTTCGTACCTTGATAGTAGGACTCAGTTAGTTGCATTAAAAGGTATTGTTTCCTCACCTATCAAGGTAACTTCTGGTGTCCCACAAGGATCCCCCCTGGGACCTTTATTTTTTGTCATTTTCATCAACAATCTCATTTAGAAGCTTTCATGTAAATGCCTGTTATATGCTGACGATTTAAAAATTTTTACTTTGATCTCTAAACCAGAAGATTGTCTAGCCCTTCAACAAGACATTAATACTATATCACATTGGTGCCAAACCAATTACATGTACTTAAATATTGCTTTGTCATATCGTTTACTAACAAACAAAACAGACTTACGTGGTGCTACGATATTGGTGGTCAGGTGCTTGGTCGATCGAATGTTGCTAAAGATTTAGGTATTGTGTTTGATGAAAAAATCACATTTCGTACCCATTACAGCCATATTACATCCAAAGCTAATCAACTTCTGGGGTTTGTTTTGCGGTCTACCAAGGAGTTCAGACAGCCTTCTAGTTGTCTTTACCTGTACTATGCCTTGGTAAGGAGCATTTTGGAGTATGCCAGTCCCATATGGTCTCCAAACTATGGGGTGCATATCCATGAAATTGAGCGTATTCAAAAAAGAATGCTCCGAATTCTAAGTTATCCCAAAGCCCCGGTCGATCAGAAATGGATTACCAAGATAGGCTGCGTGGATTCGAAGTGCAGCCATTGGAAGCTCGCCGCACATATTTTGATTTAGTTTATTTGTACAAAATTGTACATTACGTCATAGATACTCCTGGCTTACTTTCTCAAATTACCTTCAATATTAAATTTAGTGCAAGAAGATCTAATGACACAAATCTGTTTTCCCTAATGGTATATAAAAACAATATTTCATTTTACAACCCTTTGACTAGGATGGCCCGCAAATATAATGAATTGGCAAGGGGGAACGGACTCCTTGACATATTTGATCCTAACTTTAACAGATTTGCTCATGTCCTGAAGAACATCCTCCATACCGTATCTAACTCTAACTCAAATGTAAATTAACAAAACATTAATGTACCTACATATGCTCTTTTTTCCCCTGTTCTATTGTTGTTTAACTTCAACAAATCTGGTGTGTTCCTTGCTTTTATAATATTGTTTTAGCTGTGTGCATGAACTTGTTATGATACAATCCAGAACAGATCTGTATTATTTTAAGAATTTATTTTTACATTGATTGCATTGTGTTTTCTGCACCTAAATAAATAAAAAAATACTTACTACCTATTTGATTTAATATTTTAATGAAACTGGAAATTTTCGCAAGCAACGCCGAAGAACACAGCTCGTAAATTACTAAGATTGATTCGAATTCATTAAGTAATAAATTACAGCTGACTAAAATGATGGATTGGTTTGCGACACGAAATTTGTATAGAAATACGGTAGTCGGTACAAATTGGGCCTTTTTTTTAATTCCGTGACCCAAGGCAGCGGTCGCTCTCTCGTCTGTTGCCGGGCGTCTCTGGGAAGTAGGTACAGTGATTCTATTTTCTTAAAGTCTCTCGGGCAGCCTCGGGAATCATCGTTGTTCCGAATACAACATAAATGTCCATAAATTATTTGATTTATCTTCTAAAAACTAAAATTAAACTTGAATTTAGAACTACGTACTTTATTGTTGTTTTGTTTTGATTTCGGTGTGTAACTCTATAGAGCTGTGTAATTATAATTATTTGTCGTGTCTTCGACTTGAACACCTTTCCCCATTCAAATGTGAATAAATAATAACTACTGGTCGCCCTATGGTCGAACAGTAGACCTCGCGAGCATTAAAAACATTATTTGAACTTTAACATTGAGTTTGTTTATCAAATTTCTCAGTAACAGAAATTATCAAAGCCGACATTTTATATTTTCTCATAAAACAAAACTGAAAAAAAGATGGGTGTGTTATGCGTCTCTGCCTACTCCTTCGACGATATGGACGTGAACAATATACAGGTGTCCTATAAGTCGACGTCAAGTCGAACCCGAAAATTCTAGCCACAGTATAAAAACCAAAAAATTTACATAAATCATATTCTAAAATATCTAAATAAAAATATAATCACAAGGAGTAGACTTTTAAATTTTTTTTTAAACTGGTATATTTTTTAAATACATGACTTGGATTATTTTTCTGATAACTCTTATGACTATCACCTATCACTCGATTTCAGCTTATGGGACACCCTGCATACGTATATTTTCTACTATCAACAAATCACAATTAAAATACTCATCAATAAAAACAATGAAATCGATTGTAATGGAAATTTATTACGTAAATACAATAAAAAAAAAACCATAAAATGTGTTGGTCAACCCTATTTCATAAAAAAATGTCGACGACAGAACATTCATCGAATAAAACAATACACAATGGGTATTCAAATTTCGAACGTGAAACTTCTAAATTAGTTATACAGCTAGTATTTAGAAGCAAACGATAGCGAAGCACTGAGTAGAGATAGAGAAGCAATGGACAAGCGAAGCAGTGACCGTGACATGATAATGCAATTTAAACTTAGAGCTCAAAGTGGTTTGAAACTAGATAAAACTGGCTTTAAACTTTATAACATTACCTTCAAAGCAATTGGATTGTGATAAAGTGTCTTACAGAAACATTTACTTTGATAAAGAGGGGTATTAACAGACTTCAAATCAAAGTAGGCGTTCTCTAACCATATTTTTAGGGTTCCGTAGTAAAATTCTCGGAACCCTTATAGTTTCGTCATGTCCGTCTGTCCGTCCGTCCATCAAGATCTCATGGAGATATGGAAGGTGTGACTTGAGCAACCAAAGCGGGGAACCACCATCATCGCGGCGGTGAGACCGATCATGGAGGAGTGGCTGCAGAAGCAGCACGGTGACCTCACGTATCGTGCGACACAGATCATCACCGGGCACGGAAACTTCGGTGAGTATCTGTTTCGCATGCAGCGTGAGGTCACACCTGTGTGTCAACACTCCGAGGTCTGGGCGTAGATACGCTCTCGCTGGAGACCATGCTACGAGCCATAGTCTCTAGCGGGAGCCAGTGGAACGCGGCCGCTTCCTTCTGCTAGCATGTTATGCTCGTGAAGCAGGCAGCCGGTAGGGTGAGGGAGCGTACCCTCCGTGCTGAAGTGGCATGAGGACGATGGATTAGCAATGCATCATCCTTACAGAAGCAGGCTAGATGGGGTGCGTGCTGTGGGGCTTCGCCCCACACACGCCTTCACTAACCGTCGCGGGATAAAATCTGACCCTAAAGATGTGGGGTAACACCCGACCACCATGCAGTGGCCACACAGGTTGCGAAGGTCCGCCGGGCGCTGGGGCACTGGGAATTCTCTCAGTGCTTACCGAAAGCGCTCGGCAATGGAGGTAGGTGAAATTGAGTACATCTTTACAGCTTTTTCTTTCGTACCGTTTCCTATAGATATACGAATGCAAATACATGGTCTCGAACAGGTTTTGAAGCTCCGACTATTCATTTACAGAGCAACACTACAACCTATTAATAAACTTTAAATAAATTTCAATACCATTTAAATTCAATCTTGCTGTACTAATTGAAATCCTTTGAAATCCAAACCCACTTTACTATTCGCCGCAATTTAACTTTAAATTAAAATGTAGAACCGTATTTGAATGCACTATGATGTTTACAGTGAAATGTCACGTACACTGGTTCCATGCACAACTTAGCGATGGAAATTTAGCAGACTAATATGACTTCAAAGATGCGAGATAACACCCGACCACCACACAGCGGCCACACAGGTGGCCAAGGTCCACCGAGCGCTACTGGGAATTCTTTCAGTGCTTACCAGAGGCACTCGGCAATGGACACAGGTCCGGACGCAGTCTAGGGCCGCGTATTTAAAAAAAAAACTAATATGTAACAAAAACCTCATGTTTATATCATTTAAGATTTTGGGACTTAAACGAGTATTTACCCGAAGTTTCAACCGAGTTAAATCGCACCGTAGCCAAAGGCTGACTCGTTGTCGTACCTATTTAGCCCTAAAGGAGTAGACAGTAGACACACAGACATATATCACGCCTCTATCCCCGAAGGGGTAGGCGAACACTCGAAAATCCATAACCACTCTGTAATTCAAACCAATATTCCAAGAGCCAGGACAAATGTTGCATACCACTCAAAAGCGTCAAGGAGTAGACGTACGTCTATTATGCCCTCTTCATCAAGCACTTTCTTGGTCTCACGTATTCGCTTCGACTCTGCGCTAGTATAAATTGACCCTTAGTGTGTTTTGCATACAAAAGTTTCAGATAAGGGGCCATACGTTTGCCACCTATCACACGGGATCAGTAAAGTTACTGGCGAAAAGTGGGCGACTAATATGCTTCTAGCTAACCCTTCGGGGAAACAGGAGTGTGTCTTCTTAGCATAGTATATAAACCACAACATTAGAATGAAACTTATTTTACTACCTAAATATATTTTAGATTTTCATTACCCATGGGAATCTAATATCAGGAAACCATGTACCTACCTAGTATCTAATTAAAATATCAAATAACATCAAGATCGGTCCAGTCGTTTTACATGATTAAATGAAACAAACAAACTTTACAATTTCATAATATTATGTACAGAAACAGGATTAGAAGTCCTTTCAATCCGTAACGGGTGGTGACGAGTGGCCGTAGCCTTGTCAGGTCAACCGATGTTGCTGCCCGAAATTATTTAAACAAGTTTATAAATATGGCAAAATTTGCCATTTTTTTTTAATTCCGCGGCGCAAGGCCGCGGCCGCTCTAACGTCCGTTGCCAGGCGTCTCTGGTAGCAGGTATTTCCAGTGGCGCCCGATGGAAAAATTTGCCGTATATTTTAGAGTTTTCGAAAGTTTTTTTCATAAAATCTAAAAAATGTCACATGACATGAAGTTCAACATCATTTTAGAGGTCTTTGACCATGCTGAGTTGATTGCAGGTGGTCTCGAGTCTCTAACTGTTACCTTTCTCGATTTGACCTCGTTTTGACCTTGACCTTGAGATCAGAGGTCAAAGGTCAAGTTCATTTTAGGTCTTTGACTATGCTGAGTCGATTGCAGCTGGTCTTGAGTCTCTAACTATTACCGTTCTCGATTTGAATTTGTTTTGACCTTGACCTTGAGATCAAAGGTCAAAGGTCAAGTTCTTTTTAGAAGTCTTTGACCATGCTGAGTTGATTGCAGGTGGTCTTGAGTCTCTATTACCGTTCTCGATTTGACCTCGTTTTGATCTTGACCTTCAGATCAGGGGTCAAAGGTCAAGTTAATTTTGGGGGTTTTTCGACTATGCTAAGTCGATTGGCGTTTACACTGAGTCTCTAGCTCTTGCCGGTCTCGAGTTAAAAGTTGTTCACGGACGGACGGATATTACTGTTGTATAAGAGATTTTCGATTTTTTTTCGAAAACTAAAAAATGACTAATGCGCATCACAGCCAAACGAGGACTAAAGCCGACATAGTGAATGTTGCCAATGAAACTGACTTTTATGATCCACCATTCACTCTGACAGAGCTCCGGATGGTGTGATGGTGTGGTGGTCTTTCAACCCCAAGAAGACTCCGGGAGCCGATGGGTTAACCGCGGATATCTGCTGTCGAGCAATCGTCACAGATCCCACAGCTTTCCTTGCCCTGTTCAACAAGTGCCTCGAATTCCACACTTCCCACGCAAATGGAAGGAGGCCACCGTTATCATCCTCAAGAAACCAGGAAAAGAAGATTACTCCGTGCCCAAGGCCTACAGACCCATAGGGCTTCTCCCGATCTTGAGCAAGATATACGAGAAGCTGCTTATGTCCCGAGTTAAGCACTACATCCTCCCAGGACTGAGTACCCGCCAATACGGATTCATGCCCCAGAAGGGTACCGAGGACTCCCTCTATACTTTGATGCAGCACATCCGGAAGAAACTAGACGATAAGAAGCTGATAACAATAATATCGTTAGATATAGAGGGAGCCTTCGACAGTGCATGGTGGCCCGCCATAAGAGTCCGGTTGGCGGAGGAAAACTGCCCACTAAACCTGAGGAGGGTGATAGATAGCTACCTTGGGGAACGAACAGTCTACGTCCGGTACCCGGAGAGAAGTATACCAAACTAACGAACAAGGGCTGTGTTCAAAGTTCAATAGGGGGACCCATCTTATGGAACCTCCTGTTGGACCCGCTCCTCAAAGGCCTGGACAGAAACGGCGACTACGTGCAAGCATTCGCCGATGATGTCTTCTTGGTCTTTGACGCGGATAGCGCTCAGCAGATTGAGGCAAGGGCTAATGCCGCCCTCGAACTTGTTAGGAAATGGGGTGTCCAAAACAAACTCAAATTCGCTCCACATAAAACAAATGCAATGGTGATTACACGAAAACGTAAATACGACACCCCACTCCTTACCATGGTAGGGGTCAACATCCCGATGGTAGAGAGGATCAAGATGCTGGGCGTTACCATAGACGACAAGCTGACCTTTAAGCCGCACGTAGCAAACATAAGTAGAAAGGCCTTGGGTATCTACAAGCAACTTACGGGAGCGGCGAAGACTACGTGGGGACTCAATCCGGAGATCATCAGAACAATATATGTGGCGACGGTTGAACCGATTATGCTGTATGGTGCTAGCGTTTGGGAGCCTGCAGTACACAGAAAAGGCGTGATCAAGCAGTTCAGCGTGGTGCAGCGGCTTATCGCGCAACAAATCTTCAAAGCCTACCGCACGGTGTCGCTGAACTTGGCGCTGGCGCTGGCTGGGGTTCTCCCCCTTGATCTCCGGGTCAGGGAGGTTGCATCCCTGTACCGGGCCAAGAGGGGGGAGCAGCTACCCGCCATTCTATGCGACCGAGATGTAGAGAAGATGTCTTCGGCTCTCCAAGCCCCGCATCCATCTGAGAGGAGAGAAATAGGATTTATCAGTCTGGTGAACCAGGAGCAGCTTGATGCCAGCGGTGAGTATGACATGCGCATATTCACCGATGGCAACAAGATAGATGGGGGGGTCGGCGCCGCTCTATCCATTTGGTAGGGCGACGCTGAGATCAAGACTGTCTCTCAAGTTGAGACTCGCAGATTACTGCACAGTATACCAGGCCGAACTTCTGGCAATTTGCCGGGCAACTCGAAAAGCGGTCAAATCGGGGGTGACATCGTGCGGTATCTACAGCGACTCCATGGCAGCCCTTCAATCGGTCCAGAATCCGAAGTGCCTACATCCACTTGCGGTTGAGACTAGGCAGAACCTGACAACACTATCTGGCCGAGAACAAGTTATAAACTTGTTCTGGATAAGCCAAAGATAAGTAGCAAACATAAGTAGAAAGGCCTTGGGTATCTACAAGCAACTTACGGGAGCGGCGAAGACTACGTGGGGACTCAATCCGGAGATCATCAGAACAATATATGTGGCGACGGTTGAACCGATTATGCTGTATGGTGCTAGCGTTTGGGAGCCTGCAGTACACAGAAAAGGCGTGATCAAGCAGTTCAGCGTGGTGCAGCGGCTTATCGCGCAACAAATCTTCAAAGCCTACCGCACGGTGTCGCTGAACTTGGCGCTGGCGCTGGCTGGGGTTCTCCCCCTTGATCTCCGGGTCAGGGAGGTTGCATCCCTGTACCGGGCCAAGAGGGGGGAGCAGCTACCCGCCATTCTATGCGACCGAGATGTAGAGAAGATGTCTTCGGCTCTCCAAGCCCCGCATCCATCTGAGAGGAGAGAAATAGGATTTATCAGTCTGGTGAACCAGGAGCAGCTTGATGCCAGCGGTGAGTATGACATGCGCATATTCACCGATGGCAACAAGATAGATGGGGGGGTCGGCGCCGCTCTATCCATTTGGTAGGGCGACGCTGAGATCAAGACTGTCTCTCAAGTTGAGACTCGCAGATTACTGCACAGTATACCAGGCCGAACTTCTGGCAATTTGCCGGGCAACTCGAAAAGCGGTCAAATCGGGGGTGACATCGTGCGGTATCTACAGCGACTCCATGGCAGCCCTTCAATCGGTCCAGAATCCGAAGTGCCTACATCCACTTGCGGTTGAGACTAGGCAGAACCTGACAACACTATCTGGCCGAGAACAAGTTATAAACTTGTTCTGGATAAGCCAAAGATGGCCAAAGCGGCTGTCACTTGACGAAGCCAGATTACGATCTGTGTCCGGTCTCATTCGTCAAGCGGTGCCTACGCGGGGTAACGCTTGACGAATGGAATCAGAGATATACCACCGGTACTACTGCAGGTATCGCCAGGATGTTCCTACCGAACACGCTGGCGGCATACAGGATAATGCGGAAAATCAGCATCGACCGAATCACCACGCAGGTCATGACCGGGCATGGGGGATTCTCCCAATACTTGAATCGTTTCAAGTGCAAGGAGAGTCCCGCATGCATCTGTGACCCGGATGCTGATGAGACTGTGCCACATATATTGTTCTGCTGTCCAATCTTCGCACGTGAACGCTACAATCTGGAACAGGAAACGGACTGTGTGGTGGCTGTGGCAGGTCTTACAGAGCTGATGGCAAACAAACACAGAGATAGGTTCCTGGAGTATTGTAACAAATTGGCGGAAATAATGATAGAGCGAAATAAAACTTAGGATATTAATTGTATGCTTTCATAATATTATGGAATATTAATGAGAAGCACTACACAAATATAATACAACAATACATTGGACAAGACAAAATATACACATAGTAAACACAAAACACGACTAAGACAAAATAAGTAAATAACTGTAAGTACTACAGCTAAAAGGTCAAATTACCAGCAAAAACTGAAACTAAGAAGGGAGAATATAAAAAACATGTATTAAAAACTGTAAATATATGCGAATGCAATGTAGAACCCCTTATAAAGCAGAAGTAATTGAAAACAGTAAAGTAGACTTGTATAGAAATTAAGATAGCAATAAGTGAACAATACATAACTAGATATAAGATAGCGATAGGAAACCTGTATTGTGTAAAACTGTAGTGGTGATTATTTGCCCCGAAACTAATAAATAAAGAACATCCTAACAAATTATAAGCTAGCAGATTAGGTGTAACGTGGGAGACCCACTAAGGAATGAATGAGAGATGGATGAAAGAAAGATATAGTATGAGGAATAAAAGTGCGAGAGGCATACTAGAAGAAATTGTATGACAAAGAGAATTAGGTGTAAAATAGACTCCACTCAAGGGGGAGGTAGCTAGGTTTAAATAAAAAAATAAAAATTACTAATGGTGTACTGCCGTGTTGCAAAAACCGTTCAGAAACAGTTAACTATTCGTATAATGGAATTCCGTTATTAACTTTAGTTCTAGAAAATACGCTTTCCATTAAGTCAATAGCAACGACGCCAGTAGAATATATAGGAAATGATTGTTAATTACCTATCTGCTTCAGTTATTTTATGTATACATACACAAGAACCTTCCAAACCTTGTGTAGGCCTATAGACGGCAATAATAGGCTGGTACCCTTCAACAGGCCTCTAATGGAAATCTATTCATCTCCGAAGTGTCTTATGGTACGTAAAGGAACGGGCAAACTCATCCTTCACATGCAACGAACACCACGCAGTATGACATCTGAACAGGATCTGACCTATACAATTTGGATGGTAACGAACACACTGGTCATTCCCCACGCTGTCTTACCCGTCACCGCGCCAGACTCGCGTGTTCCCATGATATCCCACGCGTACGACGCTGTCACACACGCGTAGATGACGTAAACGTAAGACATAGAATCAGTGTATCGCTGTTTCCCACGTCGTATGTGAAGGATCAGTATGTTTTAAGCTTTAAACCTATTACCTACTTATATTAAAACGCAAACGAAGGCCTATGAAATTTCGCACGCTTATCTATACTTTATTATTTTAAGCTGAAGAGCTCTTCGTTTGTTTGGTTGGTTGAACACGCTAACCTCACTGGTTCAAGACAAAAAAATCTCGAAACAATCCCGTCCAGCCAGCGTGGTGTTTGTAGACTGACCTCTCCCCCTCTCGCCCAGTAGTGCGCGTCAAATGTGCTGAGATGATTACTATATAGAAATGGGGAATGTTCCCCTTAGCTCTCGAGAACTGCTTATGCTCGAATGACCCCTCTATGGATAGCACTCGATCTGGAGGCAAGCCAAAAAATCGAAAATTTGACCTAGCCCTAAGGGGTCAAAAGTTATAGGCCAAAACCTATGGCGTGGTGCGGCGCGAAACACCGCGCAAGACACCGTACTAGTGATGGAGAAACAGGTATCAGCTAGGTTATTTCTATGGCAGAACAATATTTGCCGAGTGAGCTAGTTTCCATATTTCACCTCACGTTAATATTACACGGAGTTGGCTGATATCCAATAATAACACCGAGCATAAAATTGTAAGTGTTTACAAAACACAATTTTGGTTCGAATACTTGGAATTAATAAGTATTACAAAGTCACGTCTTGGTTACACGTAATAGGAGGTAAACCTATTGCCGTTACTGTATTGCGAGTCAATGAAACAATTGAGATTGTATTTGGTAACGACTATATAATATCTGACTGATTGACGGAACTTATACACTAAGGGTCTTACTAATAAAAAATATTTACAACATTGTTTAACACTGTTATACTTATTCATTGAATAAGGACTGTACAGCTGATTACCCAGGGCTTGACTAATAAACAATGAGTAAGCCTTGTGTAACTATTTAATAGTTAGATCAATTGAACTGGTAACATTTTCGCAATAGTTCTGAAACTTCAAAATGTTTTTATGCTACAAATAATAAAATTGGATTTTTTACGCCTGTTTGTCAAGAAATGAATCAAAATTAAGTTTAATTTGTTGTTGCCATATTGTTCTCAACAAAATAAAGTTCAAGAAATGGTTTTTATTTAATACACGTTTAAAATTCGGACAAATACATTCAAACTGTGGAATCTATGTTTTTGAACGCAGCTGTAATTGTCAACAAGCAATTTTTTTCGGCAAGTGTACGTTTGGAGCTTGGAGCTTGAAAATTAGTTCCTAATGAAAAAATCTACAAATAAATAAAGCAAATATTGAGTACAATGTTATTTTTTAATTAAAATGTTTTTTATTTTATAATTAAAACTCTGATTTAATTTTAAATATGAATCGATGAACAGTTGTCTTGCAGTTTGACCAGTAATATTATCTGGTACATCTTGACGTCCCTTATTATTGTTTTGGTCTAGTCTAATATCAAGTATTTTCTCCGATTATAATGGCAATATTACGTAAAACTGCAAATGCAACTACGAGTATGTACCTACAGTTTTACATTGTCTAAACGTACACTAAAGCCGTGTAGTAATCGATATTTTTGTTTCCACACACCAAAACAGCTTTCTATTGGGTTTCTTGTCAATATCTGGTCCTTGTTATATTCCTCCTCTGTACTGGTGCCAGGATTCTGTACAGGTGTAAACAAAAAACTTGTTAAACCATAACCAGCGACACCAAGTAAGCGTCCGTGAAGTTCTCCATTTTCAAATCACTGGTGTCATCTTAAATACGAGAGTCATGAGTGCTACCTCTCCAATATGCAACAATGTCTCTAATCTGTAATCTGTAGTCTTCCTGGACGTTTATAGAATATATACCTTTTCGATTAATGTAGTACTATGTGTAATCTCCACTAACTTTTTTATCTATATATGGGATCAATAGCTATATGCAATCAATAGCTTCTACCACATTTCTGAAGCCACCAAATTCCAAGGAATCCAGCAATCACATCTTCATATTCTTCAAGAGTTCGTGGCACGAACTTTTCGTGCCATGTAAATATATTGAGCTGCTCTGCTTGCTAGTGCAGTTCCCACTCTTCGACATATTATGTTTGTAGGTAATTGATTGTTGACTCATTCCATGAATGTCTGCTGCATCGTCTTGAACTTCCTGCCGTGCCAGCTGTACAGACTGAATCCTCAGCAGAGAAGCCACCACCCTTGGTAATATCTGCTCGATATCTCCTCGAACTAAATCTACCACTTCCCTTACATATACTTTAGTAAATCTATATTTATTTTTGAAGATATCATCGTCTAAAGACAATGGATCATAGTGACATTTATACACTTTTCTTTTTCTTGGTTTCTTTCCTCATTGTCCATTCCATCAAAAATATCAAAATAATGCAGATAATCCATTTTTGGAATTTTCACAAAACAGCAATACACAACTGACATTGACATGTATTTTGTAGGTTAAAACAGGCATATACAACGTCTCCAGAGTGTATAAGGGTTGCGTAAAATACAGTATAAATTATACAAGTGTTATAACAGACATATAACACGAAAGTGTCAAATGGCGTTTATTAGTCAAGTTTTAGTTATAACTCTGTTATACGTAGTGTGTAAATGATTATTAGTAAGACCCTAAGGGCAGAATCGAGCAGAATACCCTAAGGGTCTTACTAATAATCATATTGATGATTATTAGTAAGACCCTAAGGGTCTGTTATAACGCTTGTATAATTTGTACTGTATTTTACGCAACCCTTATACACTCTGGAGACGTTGTATACGCCTATTTTAACCTAAAAATACATGTCAATGTCAGTTGTGTTATTGCTGTTTTGTGAAAATTCCAAAAATGGATTATCTGCATTATTTTGATATTTTTGATGTAATGGACAATGAGGAAAGGAACCAAGAAAAAGAAAAGTGTATAAATGTCGCTATGATCCATTGTCTTTAGACGATGATATCTTCAAAAGTAAATATAGATTTACTAAAGTAAATGTAAGGGAAGTGGTAGATTTAGTTCGAAGGGATATCGAGCAGAATACCAAGGGTGGTGGCTTCTCTGCTGAGGATTCAGTCTGTACAGCTGGCATGGCAGGAAGTTCAAGACGATGCAGCAGACATTCATGGAATGAGTCAACAATCAATTACCTACAAACATAATATGTCGAAGAGTCGAACTGCACTAGCAAGCAGAGCAGCTCAATATATTTACATGGCACGAACTCTTGAAGAATATGAAGATGTGATTGCTGGATGCCGTAGAATTTGGTGGCTTCAGAAATGTGGTAGAAGCTATAAAATAAAAATAAATAAAATAAAATAACGTTTATTATCTTTGAAATTTTCAGAAAATTATTTAGATTCGTCAGAAGTTGGTGTGACTCTACCGAGGGTTCCAAAATGCAACGAGACTGAGAAGAGCCCTCAAGAAACTCAGCTCGGCTTTTTTCAAAATATTTCATCTTAAATCTAATACAGAGTTATTTAGAAAGGAGCAATTCGTTACGTTGTTACAACCAGGCCGCCTTGTCATCTAAGAAATCATTAATACTATAATAAGCTTTATGGCACAATTTACTTTTTACTTTTTATTATATATTGATTGCATATAGCTATTGATCCTATATATAGATAAAAAAGTTAGTGGAGATTACACATAGTACTACATTAATCGAAAAGGTATATATTCTATAAACGTCCAGGAAGACGACAGATTACAGATTAGATACATTGTTGCATTTTGGAGAGGTAGCACTTATGACTCTCGAATTTAAGATTACACCAGTGATTTAAAAATGGAGAACTTCACGGACGCTTACTTGGTAATGCTGGTTAAGGTTTAACAAGTTTTTTGTTTACACCTGTACAGAATCCTGGCACCAGTACAGAGGATTAATATACAACAAGGCCCACATATTGACAAGAAACCCAATAGAAAGCTGTTTTGGTGTGTGAAAACAAACATTTCGATTACTACACGGCTTTAGTGTACGTTTAGACAATGTAAAACTTTGCAGTTTTACGTAATATTGCCATTATAATCGGAGAAAATACTTGATATTAGACTAGACCAAAACAATAATAAGGGACGTCAAGATGTACCATATAATATTACTGGTCAAGCTCTGACACTGAGACCCCTCCGTGCCTCGGAAAGTTAGCAGTCGTTAAGCACTCGGTCCCGGTTGTCATACGAACATCTATGGCAGTCGTTAGAGGTAGTTGGAGCCCTAAATCAAAAATCCTCGAGGTCTAACTACAGAACTTCGATATCGTCCATGGGTTGTGGAGGTCAGATGCAGTCGCTTCACGGAAAATATCGAAATTCAGCCACATCGCAGTTCGACTGAAAAGCCGACCCCAACTGAGTTGGGAAAAGGCTCGGTGAATGATGAAGCTGCAAGACAACTGTTCATCGATTCATATTTAAAATTAAATCAGAGTTTTAATTATAAAATAAAAAATGTTTTAATTAAAAAATAACATTGTACTCAATATTTGCTTTATTTATTTGTAGTTTTTTTTCATTAGCAACAAATTTTCAAGCTCCAAGCTTCAAACGCACAGTTGCCGAAAAAAATAGCTTGTTGACAATTACAGCTGCGTTCAAAAACATAGATTCCACAGTTTGAATGTATTTGTCCGAATTTTAAACGTTTATTAAATAAAAACCATTTTTTGAACTTTATTTTGTTGAGAACAATATGGCAACAACATATTAAACTTAATTTTGTTTTATTTCTTGACAAACAGGCGTAAAAATCCATTTTTTTTATTTGTAGCATAAAAACATTTTGAAGTTTCAGAACGGTTGCGAAAATGTTACCAGTTCAATTGATCTAACTATTAAATAGTTACACAAGGCTTACTCATTGTTTATTAGTCAAGTCCTGGGTAATCAGCTATACAGTCCTTATTCAATGAATAAGTATAACAGTGTTAAACAATGTTGTAAATATTTTTTCTTAGTAAGACCCTAATGGTCTTACTAATAATCATTTACACACTACGTATAACAGAGTTATAACTAAAACTAGACTAATAAACGCCATTTGACACTTTCGTGTTATACGTCTGTTATAACGCTTGTATAATTTGTACTGTATTTTACGCAACCCTTATACACTCTGGAGACGTTGTATATGCCTATTTTAACCTAAAAAATACATGTCAATGTCAGTTGTGTTATTGTTGTTTTGTGAAAATTCCAAAAATGCATTATTTTGATATTTTTGATGGAATGGACAATGAGGAAAGGAAGCAAGAAAAAGAAAAGTGTGTAAATGTCGCTATGATCCATTTTTGAGTCTTTAGACGATGATATCTTCAAAAGTAAATATAGATTTACTAAAGCATACTATGTAAGGGAAGTGTTAGATTTATTTCGAGGAGATATCGAGCAGAATACCAAGGGTGGTGGCTTCTCTGCTGAGGATTCAGTATGTACAGCTCTGAGAACGCGGGCACGGCAGGAAGTTTAAGACGATGCAGCAGACATTCATGGAATGAGTCAACAATCAATTACAAATATAATATGTCGAAGAGTCGGAACTGCACTAGCAAGCAGAGCAACTCAATTTATTTATATGCAACGAACTCTTGAAGAATAGGAAGATGTGATTGCTGGATTCCGTAGAATTTGGTGGCTTCAGAAATGTGGTAGAAGCTATTGATTGCATCCATATATAGATAAAAAAAGTTAGTGAAGATAACACACAGTACTACATTAATCGAAAAGGTATATTTTCTATAAACGTCCAAGAAGTCTGCGACTCTAAATTACAGATTAGAGACATTGTTGCACATTAGAGAGGTAGCACTCATGACTCGTATTTTAGAGAAAGAAGATTACACCAGCGATTTGAAAATGGAGAACTTCACGGACGCTTACTTGGTGATGCTGGTTATGGTTTAACAAGTTTTTTGTTTACACCTGTACAGAATCCTGGCTCCAGTAAAGAGGAGGAATATAACAAGGCCCACATATTGACAAGAAACCCAATAGAAAGCTGTTTTGGTGTGTGGAAACAAAAATTTCGATTACTACACGGCTTTACTGTAAGTTTAGACAGTGTAAAACTGTACATAGTTGCATTTGCAGTTTTACGTCATATTGCCATTATAATCGGAGAAAATACTTGATATTAGACTAGACCAAAATAAATAATAATTAACGTCAAGATGTACCAGATAATATGTCAAGCTGCAAGACAACTGTTCATCGATTCATATTATAAATTAAATTAGAGTTATAAAATAAAAAAACGTTTTAAGTAAAAAATAACATTGTACTCAATAGTTGCTTTATTTATTTTTTCTCTTTATTTATTTATTTGAGGGGCACGTGGTCTAGTGGTAACCGACAGTATTAATACATTGCAAAGGTTAAGCAACATCTAGTCAGGCCGGTCTTAGGATGGGTGACCATTTCTGAAGACACTGAGTGTTCCCTCCGTGTCTCGGAGAGCACGTTAAGCCGTCGGTCTCCGTTGTCATACGAACATCAATGGCAGTCGTTACGGGTAGTTGGAGCCCTTAAAAATCCGACGATCGTATACGTTATATGTAGTGTGTAAATGATTATTAGTAAGACCCTAACAGTTTTGCACTTCTAGCTAATCGGAACTATTTGAATTTGGAATGTTATATTTTTTTAAACGTTGTAACCTTCTTAGTAAAAAAAAAACAATTGGCGGGAAATCATTTGTCAATTGTTTTTCATAACACATCAAAGCTCTACGTATGCAACGAAAATGGAATTAAGTCGAAAAGATTTTAGAGCGATGATTTTTTATGATTTTAAAAGTTCTCTCTCTCTGCAAGACTATGCCGCTCGTCTTCAAAATGCTTTTGGGAGAAAAGCACCTTGTTTGAGTACCGTGAGGCGATGGTTTGCTAAATTTGAGAGAGGTCGAGTTTCTTTACATGACGAATTTCGTGAAGGGCGGCCTTCAACAGGCGTCAACGAAAATAATGTGGTTACTGTTAAGAGTCCGTATGCAGAATCGAAACGGGCGGAATTAGGTATTTGACACATTTTGTGCGTGAGTCCGGAGTTACCGATGGTGGTCAGCCAGTAGGTACGGCGATTACATGGTTTTGATCTTTTCTTTTTCATTTTATAATAATAGTGTCTTGTGTGGGGGAGGTGAAAAGAGGGCTAGGAGGGGGGTGTTTTTTTTCTCTCCTTAAATTCAAGAAAAGACCCTCTATACTCGTATGATCCCGTAATCAAAACTCCTCTACCTTTCCTCTGTCGTTGCACTCTCAAAGGGGGGGCGAGGGCTAATTTTTTTTCCTAATCAAAATCATTTGACCTCCTCTATACAAAGGGGCTCTACCAACATATTTAGGGCCCCAGCGAACTCATCTGCTAGTGGCGCACCTGCTGATCAACGGACAAGGCTCGTTAATTTACGGTACCTATGAAGTGGCTTCGGTCCCTACGTGGGTACGTGTGTTGGTCCGGGGGGTGCCACCGTGCAACTGTGCTAAAGCCCCACAAGTAACCCAGCCCAGGCTGGTTGCGTAAGGGGTTCAACAGCTGCACCGCCGGGCCCGGGGCCATGTATGATGCAGCAGGCATGGAACCAGTGGGGGCAAAGCGGAGTCTAGTGTGGGTGGTGTGGGTCGATTCGCTGGCCAGGGAGACCCTTAGCAACGGCGTTGCCGCGGCCGCCCGCAACACAGTCATGGGGCCCGCCTGGGACCAACCACACCAGGAGGCTGCCCCACATGTTCTCGCGCATAATCCTGATGTGGGATCGCCGCTCCGGGTGGTAACCGGTGTGGGATAGCGGCGGCCTTGCACCAGGGGGGTTTGGTAGCCCTTCCGTCCGGCGGGTCGGCTCCAACCTAACCACACGGTTCCAGACGAAGTTAACCCCTGCGCTTTGTCACTTATTACTGCTGCACCAAATGTCGCCCTGTCTTCACGCTTCTTCTTCAAATTTATAATGGCAGTGCAACAGAAATAAGTAAACGTTCCACAGCGGCCCCAGGAAACCCCACAGCTTCACTTTTCGAGGTGGAGTTCACCAACATCCGTGGACTCCATGCGAACCTCGATGCCGTCCACCATACCTTGAGACGGCTCGGCCCACTGTGACGTTTCTCACGGAGACACAAATACGCCGCCCTGACAACACGCCTTACCTGTGTTGCCCCGGTTATGTATATATGTATCGAGGAACAATACCGGGGCGCCGCAGGGGTCCGTGCTGTCACCAACTCTTCCTTCTGCAAATCAATGATATGCTATCCCTCGGGAACATTCATTGTTATGCAGATGACAGCACATTGCAGGCGTGTGCATTTACAGCGAAGAAATCCCCTTTCCTTCCCCTACCCTCTCTTCAGAATGCATTATTACCAATGAAGGGAAACCTTGAGATCCTTGACATAGACGTTCGTCAAGAGCTCAATAATAAAAACTACATCGAAAGATGTATAGGGCTAGCTTCGTGGAAACTAGGAATACTGAATAAGGTAAAGCGATTCTTTACACTGCATCAGAGGTGTCTGCTGTACAATACGCAGATTGGACCCTGCGTCGAATACTGCTCTCACTTCCGGGACGGCTCCGCGAAGTATTTGCTGGACGCTCTCGACGCTATGCAGCGTCGAGCTATCCGTATTATAGATTGTCCGGAGGTAACGGGAAGCTTTGAGCCGCTAGTTCAGCGCCGAACAATAGCTTCCTTGGCCGCATTCTACCGTATTTACCACGGCGAGCATTCTGAAGAGCTCTTCAATCTGATCCCATCTTCCTTCCGATCCCGAACAACGCGTGCCGGGCAGAGATGCCACTCCCACACAGTAGGTACATGTTCGCGAGAACCGAACGTTTTAAACGTTCGTTTCTGTGCCGAACGATACTGGCCTGGAACGCCCTGCCTGTGCACGTGTTTCCTCCCACATATAATCCTGGGTTCAGTAGGTCGTCAAGTTGAGGGCCACTCTCTATAGTAAAGTGTGCTGTGAGTGACCCACAATCGCTTGACGTCGTCACGACTTACTACCAGGCGGTGGCGTCAAATTGGCGAACCCAATACAAAAAAATTAAATTAAAAACTACCTCTATAAAATTATTACTCATTTTGACTCTACTCGGGAGCCCCCCTTGGGGGACTGGAGGGCAAATCTCAAAAACTCGGAATTTTCCCTAGGTCCCCGAACCCCCTTTACATTTCTGCAAAAGAAACATAGGTACCTTCCCATCCACCATTGTGTCTGTGGGTGAGTGAGTAATCCAGCTTTATAAAATATAACAGCTTTTTTTTAACAAAAACAATGATAAATACATTCTACATAATCACTTGTTGTATTTAAAAAGAAGCCTAATCATCACAAAATAATAACTAATATTACCAAAGTATCAAAATCTCACGCCACGCTATATTCGTCTGTAGACGGCGTCGAATTTTGGCGCGCAGAGCGACACGTCCTCTCCCTGTAAGCGCTTGGCGCGGACTGTTTACTTGAGGCATGCGTCGAGTATTATAAAGCGAAATTTAGGTGTTTTTAAAAGATTATTTATAGCCTATTTTTTATTATTTAGCTTTCTTTTTTTTTGGAAATGGATTGATTTTGAACCAAGGTTTATTTATGTTGTTTTAATTTTATGAACGAGAGTTTTATGTAGCCGAAATAAGAACCAATTCATTGCCCATTTTCTCTAAAATTTGACTAACTTAAATATTTGTTTACTCAATTTTTTTTTATGAAAGTGATAAAAAGTAATCCATAAATTTGATAGATGACTTTTACAAGAATACACTGTATTTTTGTAATACTTTTTAGACTTCAAAACGATTAGTGAATTTGTGATATTCTAGACCTCTTCCAGCAAAAGATACGAAAAACTACCGATTGTTTTAGGCCGATTAATCAAAATTTAATGACAAAAATAAGAAAGTAGCTCACTTATTAGATCATTATTGAAATGATATTTCATGTTGTGCATTAAAACTTATAAAAATACAGTATTTTCAGTGTAAAAACACGTCTGTAAAATCAGCGAAAACGGTAAAATTTAATAGGAGGACTCTTAAGCGGTTAATTGAAGAAAACCCGCGGATTACCTATGAGACAATTCGAGGACTCTTGGGGTGGTATGAGTCAAATCCAAAAAAATTTACACGAAGAATTGAAAGTTCGGAAACTTTGTTGTCTTTGGATCCCTCATGAACTGACAGCGGAGAAGAAGCGGGCTCGCGTGGAATGGTGCTCACAGATGCTACTGAAGTACGACCACGGACATTCTAATGCTGTTTATGACATTGTCACAGGAGACGAAACGTGGATTTATTGTTTTGACGCCCGAAAAAAAAGCTATCTTGTGAATGGGTGTTTGAAAATGAGAACAAGCCAACAAAAGTGAGGCAGGCGAGAAACGTTGGTAACAAATGATCGCTTTTTTTTCTCAGCTACGGGTCCCATCTGTAGAATTCCACTTTAAGATCAAAAGAGTGTTAATGCCGAGTGGTATTCTACCATTTGTTTACCCAGGGTGTTAGAAAAAGTTCGCGAAAGACGACCCAAAAGCCGCGTTCTCCTATATCATGACAACGCTTCTTCACACACGGCCAACAAAACAAAGTCATTTTTAGCTTCCGAAAACAACTCGTCACCTATCCTGCGCATAGCCCCGACCTAGCATCCTGTGATTTCTGTATTTTACCCAAAATCAAAGATTTGATGAGAGGTTTCACTTTTACCAACTCCGAAGAAGTGATAGCGTTCAATCAGCACGTAGAAAACATGCCTTCAAATAGGCCTCCCGTTTTAAAAATGGGGTTCGATCGCATGAAAAAATGTTTAAAATGTAAAGGAGAGTATTTTGAAAAGCATTAAACATAATATTTTAGTTTTAACATGTTGTTTTTTTAAGTTACGCAAAACTTATAGTGTGACCTACATATTACTACTCGTATTATTATCTAACTTATATATTACTTGAAAACAAAGGAAGATGTACATATGAAATGTGGAGGAACATAACAGCAATTCTTAGGTACGTGCTTATTTGTATATAGATAAGCGCATGTACAGAAATAATATTATATATTTGCTGAGGTACTCGTAGCAATGACGGAATATTATACAAGTTATATTCTATCGCTTCGCCATACCGGGCACTTTCGAACCGAAATTCCCTCAGCGAGGACATATGTTACATAACTTTTGGGTGCAAAGGGGCTCTACCAACATCTTTAGGGCCCCAGCGACCTCACCTGCTAGTGGCGCACCTGCTGATCAACGGACGAGGTTCGTTAATTTAAGGTACCCATGGAGTGGCTTCGGCCCCTACGTGGGTACCAGGTGGTACAACAGTGTTGGTCCGGGGGGGGTACCACCGTGCAGCTGTGCTAAAGCCCCCCAAGTAACCCAGCCCAGGCTGGGTTGCGTTAGGGGTTCAGCAGCTGCACCGCCCGGGACGATGTATGGTGCAGCAGGCATGGGACCAGTGGTGGTGAAGCGGAGTCTAGTGTGGGTAGTGTGGGTCGATTCGCCGGCAAGGGAGACCCTTAGCAACGGCGTTGCCGTGGCCGCCCGCAACAAAGTCATGGGGCCCGCCTGGGACCAACCACCCCAGGAGGCTGCCCTACATGTTGCGCATAATCCTGATGTAGGATCGCCGCTCCGTGTGGTAACCGGTGTGGGGTAGCGGCGGCCTTGCATCAGGGGGGGTTTGGGAGCTCTTCCGTCCGGCGGGTCGGCTTTGACCTAACCACACGGTCCCAGACGAAGCAAGCCCCTGCGTTTTGTCACTTACTGCTGCACCAAATGTCGCCCTGTCTTCACGCTTCTTCTTCAAACCTATAATGGCAGTGCAACAGAAAAAATGCCGCCCATGCGTTCGCTCTCTCCTACGGTCTGACCCAGATGGTATGCGGGATCACCCGTCCCCTGGAGCCAGCGCTGCTTTGTAGGAAAGGCTCCTTCGGATAGCGCTTCTGCGATTGCTGGCGAGGTCAGTTTAGGGATGGAATATTACATCCCTTTCACTGATGTCGCCAGTATCCGCAGAGTCCGTCCCTGGTTCGGGCGAGATTGTGCCAAAGCTGTTCGACAAAAACAGTTGGCATATCGCGCCTGGATCAGGGCCCGGGCTTTGCGCGACCCAAACGTAGGGTAACTAACTAAGTAAGTAACCTAACTACCTCAAAGCAGCGTACAACCGGGCCACAAAGTCCAGCAAGAGGGCCTTTAAGAGAGCGGATGCCCAGCGCGTCGCGCGGCTTGGTCAGGAGCTCACTTCCCATCCCACGGGCAGCCGTGGATACTGGCAACTGGCCAAAGCCGTGCAATCTAACTTTTGTCATCCCTCGCTACCACCGCTGCGTTACCCAGATGGAACACTGGCTCACAAAGCCCAAGAGAAAGCGGATATGCTCGCAGACCTCTTTGCGGCTAATTCTCGGGTCGACGACCGTGGCCTGCAGCCACCCGCCATCGCCAACTGTGGCCACACTATGCCTGACATTGTACTCAGGCAGTGTGATGTACGGGCATTGCTACGATCACTCGACACGCGGAAAGCCAGTGGTTCTGACGGCATTCCGGCGGTGTTACTACGGAAATGCGCAGCCGAGTTGTCTCCTGTACTAACTCGTCTGTACCGCCTGTCTTATACAGGAATTGTGCCGGAGGTCTGGAAGGAGGCGAACCTACAACCGA